>JAHWFP010058663.1:0-71004 GCA_023313725.1 Lithobius niger
CTTTTAATTAAAGTAAGAATTTTTCCTCTTAGTCCAATATTTTCAAATTTTCTAAGTAATATTTGTTGATCAAAGGTGTCGAACGGTTTTTGAAGATCAATTGAGATCATACCAACATATTAATGCGCACTTTCCTCGCCATGTGACACGAGTTTCCAACGATTGCCATCGGGCGACAATCGAAATTAGCGCTCAGTCATGTTGCTTCCCCCCCTAGATACCGCCCAGTTTCTCACTGGCTGGTCACGCGATTAATCAGGCGGACAGCTTGTTCGCCTTGAAGCGACGCTGACTGAAAGAATTGAGGGAGTGTGGAAAGCGAAAAAAATATTTTTGGTTAGGCGTTGCGGTGGCAAGTAAAAGTAGAGCAAATCGAACAATTCAATGTTTTGGCGTTAGTTAAAATGTCGTCAGTTGTTTTTAATTCACAGTAATTTGTAGGTTAAAAAAAGTTAGTTAAATACTATTAACTCGTTTGCAAACTAAAATATTTTACAGCCGAAAATTCCAGCAGTACGGAAAACCTAATTTCGGTATTAGGTAGTGAAACAACGTAGTATATTAGGCTTGAGCAACAACTTCATTATGCGAATATGAAGAAAACTTCTTCTTTATTTCCTTTCCCCTTGCAAACGCCACCTGCCGTCAATACAACACACGGTCTCCCGCAGGCAAACAGCTCTATCTAAACTTTCCTTCCTCCATGTCTAAATTCCCACTATTTCAAAAGGGGAAGCTTGCAATTTGGTGATTTCCTTCGTTAACTTCTCTTATAGATGGAAAAAATAAAATTGGCCTACCTTTTTGTCGGTGCGGTGATTTCAATGCAGGTGTACACATGAACTATAAGAAATGGTGCACGCCGCAAGGATTTACATCATACAGAATTGGCACAGCCGATGATGTTTTAGTGTTACAGACATGGGCTCACCAAGCCATTAGCACATACTCCTGTGTAGTTTTAGCCCTAATTTAAACCACTTAATAGCTACACGCGAAAATACAAACATTATCCTGCCAGAAAGTGACGGTAGATGTAGATTAGAAAGTTGGATAGAACTTCCTACTTCTTACGGTTCTACGCGCGTCCTAAGCGGTATTTGCGGCTACTAATACCTCTCACAAAGCTTTTGCCGTCAAAGCAGCACAAAGGTAAAAGTATTGTTAGAGGTATAAATTAGTAGCTACAATGTCCGCTAGGACCTCGTGTAGGTCTGAAAGAAGTAATACGCTATATCTAGCTAACGTTTTAATCTACGATCTTACCTCTTCCAAGCCGGTCAGCCGGATGCGAGATTAGCAACATAGGCTACCCGATAAAGCTAATCGGTGTTACATTTTAATAACGCAACATGTTTATCTTGAAACATCGAATAAATTTTGGCGGTAATATATTTTATTTAGCAAAACACAACAATATTTCAAGTCATGTCATAAATTAAAAAAAAAAACTTGTGGGCCTAAAAATTGGGGTATTCCATATTTAATAACTGCAACGTGCACCAATGATTTACGTGTCCAAGAATGACTGCCCGCCCCCCCCTTTTGTTTCAAGAAAATATAGGAGCGTGGCGGATTATTACGGATTGTTGATGGGAGAGGTAGTGTCTTTTTAATGCTGTTGTTAGTAAGTTGTACTGGCAATGCATCAGTACACCCACAATAATCAAAAATAATTGACGACAAAACTTTTTCATAACTAAATAGACATAAATCACTGTATATAATATAAAGGATAATTAGAAAATAGCAAAACAGCGAAAATCAAATGCTAAAAATAATGTAGTAGAGTAAGCACTTACGTTTATACACTTCTGAGTGGCATGACCCAGATTCGAACTGGCAACCCTATTCATCCCTAACTGATTCATCGCTATTATGGCTTTGGCCAGTGGAGAAGTGTATTACATAAATGCATAAAGGTGGCTTTATACTACAATATATCTAGTGTAAGATTATCGCTGTTTAGCTTATTTGCACCTATTTGGTATTTTCGGCATATACCGACACGTCGTAGTACTGAAACTTGTAGTACGAATACTATAATAATTGTAGAATAGTATGCAACAGTAATTGAACGTTGCGTACTATTAGCAGCGCTTTATTCCCTGGACTTCCTTTTTCCACTTGTCAAGGTGGTGCATTAGCGCCCTGAAGTGGTGAAAGAGACGGGCAAACAGATTACAAAATTGAATTGAACGTTATTTTAAGAAAAATTGCGTCAACTGATAATAGCTGAGCATAAAGTCGGGAATTAGGTTAAGTTGTTAGATTCGAAGAGAGAATTCACTTGGTTTGAAGCCTAGGACGATAACCACTGGGGTGTCTTGCTTGACTTGCTCAGGGGATACTCGCACAATGCTGGTACTTAGTCCTAAGTCCATGTTTTCTATTTTGTTTTATATTTTTGTTTGTGAAAATAAAGACCACTTTTTCGTACTCCAGTCAAATGGTCCATATTTTCAATTTTTTTCAACTTGGAAAAAAGTTGGACTTACATACATTTTTCAGCTCGTGTATTTTTATAGGGCACTATATTTTTTTGAGGAGCCTTTTTTATTTAATTTTTTTGGGGGGGGATACCCGAGTCTGGGGGCCAGTGGCCATTGCCACCCTGACTTTCACCTTATGAAAGTAGTGTGTTGATGTAGCACTGCTGAGGACATTCACTGCGTGTTAATTAGTTGAGCTACATTGATGGAGTCGTAGTCATGGCTTTGCCCCAGGTATAACAATTACGGACCACTCGCTTAACAGGGCTAAGCCAAGCTACATTATTGATGTGTCTTGTCATGTACTGCATGTTGTAGTGCACTACAAGTTTTCAGAAGGCCATTTCTAAAAGAAGCATTTATCCGTAGTATACAACTACCTACAACAGGATTACATGTTGTGTTTACATGTATCTGCTGTCATGATTTAGCAGAATCATTCATGGTAAATCATAATAAACCATGACAAGTCATTGCCACATTAGGCATGGAGTAGTCTTGTGCAGGGAGAGAAGCTCTCATTTTAAGATGTTGCAGAGTTGTTGCCGAATTATTTAGTATTAGGCCTATTCTACCAGTATTTGGTATTTGGCTGAATCTTTAGCATTAGTCAGTTCATGTATTCGGTCTCGTATTAGGTATTCAGTGCATCCCTTTTCAAGGCAATATTACTCCAGCTTTCAGTATCTATAGTACCACGGGCTAGACATTCGGTACCAATCAAAATGACAAAATATTACCAATACCACGACACATCTTGTAATGCTTAAATTTTAGTGCGGTAACCTTTGATACAGAGCAGCTGAATGGGTCAAATTGGGGGTCAAAAGTCAAAATTTATCAATTTTTTCCCATTTTGGCGCGTCATTCAAAAAGGTTCATTTAAAAGTTGTTTGCAATGATTTAATCTACAATGTAGTATCGATTCCATTTTTCATCTCTCTTACGGTTTTCGAGAAAAATAGGTCAATTGGGTCGTTTTCGGTCATTTTTGACTTGTTTAATGCCAATAGGTATCTGAATGTATCAACCTACAAATATCAATTACGGTTGTGTATTTTCTGATTCATGTGGATGACTCAATTTGATTCGTTAGACATGTGGAAATGTCTTTTTTGCTTCATCGATAACTGAAAGAATTTACCACTGTTAGGCACCGAGCTACGCTCATCTTAGTTAGGGCTGGTATGAAAGGCACGATACCAATTTTTCCAATATTCGACTTACAGATGCTGTTGAGGCATTTCTAATTTTGGTGGATGACTACATTTAGGTTCATTCGAAATGCTGGAATGTATTCTTTGCAGTAGGGGTAATAGAAAAGGTCTATGGGAGCGAGGTATGCCTATTTTACTAGGGGCTGGCATCACATGCACCGTTCGATTGTGTGCTAACTTTTTACATTTAGCTGCTGTTGTGACAGCGTGAACAGTGGTGTAGACCATTTCAATTTACCCTTGATGAAGACATTCTAACCTTTCAAATGAATCAAATTATTGAACTCATCATCCGAATTAGAAACGAAGGAACAATTTGTTAAAGTACAATACAATACAAAAGACAAAACCAGGCTTGAGCATGCTCATGAGCCATTCCCCCCCCTCCTAAATACAACCCCAATCGTTACATGGTGTCAAAGCGAGCCTTGAAGATTGATACGGAAGGTGCAGTTACCACTCGAAGTGGTTACCACTCCAAGGCACAACAATTCTCTCAGTAAAGAAGAAGTGTCTAGTGTTGTTGTGTGAGGTTTCACTTTGCAAGTAAAACATCTATAGGCATTAAATAAGCCAGACATAGTCGAAACTCAAAATGACCATACTCATACAATGGAAAAAATATTTAGGACTGACATATAAAAAACGTTATTGCAAACAATTTCTATCTGAACCGTGTTTTCGTAGCAATAAAGGTTAGTTAATAACAGGCCAAAACGGCAAAAGTGAGTAGTAGTTTTAATACATTTTGGTTACCATTTTCATCCAAACCTGTATGAGATACAGATAAAAAGGTGTAGGACCAACATTATAGATAACATTATTGCAAGAAACTTGCATCTGAACCATTCTTTTGTAGCAATAACGGTTATTGAATAATCAGTCAAAATGTCATCAATTCTTTATTTTTTTTTAATCTTTTTACCCGTTCAGCTGCTCCGCATAAAACGTTATCACACCAAGAGTTGTTAAATATTATATGATGTATTGTGTGGCATATGTTAAATTTTGCCTCTTCTCTGGTTCCAATAAGCTAAATTTCACTGTTTGTCCCATGGATTAATAAAAGTGCAGGGATTTTGTAAAGGTTTAATACGTGTATTTAAGCTTTTGAATCAAGAAGTATTCAATGTTGTCTTTACACATTTTTTATTAATATCCAAGACTTCACATACTTACTACAGCCTACTTGAATTGCAAACCAAACTGACGTTCTCAATGACCATTAAACATATTTTTTCTCATAATTCAACCATTGTTTTTTCTTCGTGCTTTAGGTTTAGATGTCCGTCTTGCCATTTCATTTTCAGTTCGTCAAGGTAAGCTTCTTTAGCTGTTCATATTCAGTTTCTCCTTCAGTACACCATCTTTACTAGTTCATCCGTCTTCTCTAATGCTGAAACAAAAAAAATGAAAACTTGCAACACAAATAGTATGGCAGTTATTACTTGCAACCTCTACATACAGTCAATTTGTAGGTACAAGACATCATGTAGTGGAAGCATGATGGTAACCAACATGGTTTAAGACATTAAACTTTTGTTTGTAAGGCTGCAATCGAAAAGCAGCTAACCAGGCAAGGTAGTCCCTTCGTGTAACCATTTACAGACTATTACACTGAATGTGATTCTGTATCTTTGGCAGCCATGAAACCTGCTATCTTTGTCGTCTCTTAGAAGAGACAGAAAGTTGGGCTGAAGCCTGATATTATTACTTATTTTTAAATATTAATTAAAACTTTTGTATTTACTGGAACTTTAACTACTTATATTGGTCCTATTCTGAACAGAAGACCAACTGGGAGAGAAACAGGGGAGAAGAATCGACATGTGGCCTATGAGATCAAGGTCATCACGAGAAACTCCTGTGCAGGGAACAAACAAGAAAGCTGTAGTGGAGTCTTATGTACGAGAATCATCACGAGCCGCTATTGCCCCTTGTGCGGAACACTATAGTGATATCCAGAACAACAACGAAAAAAGAAGAGTACTGGCCAAGCATTGTATTAACAAGAAGCGTACTACTGCATGATGTAAAGCGACCACTGTAATTACTGAACATCAGGGCTGCCACTTGATCGAAATTGAAAATTGAAATATAATTGAATAAAATTAAATTAAAAAAATAAAATAAAATAAAATAAAATTGAAATAATTGAAATATCCTCCCACCATTTCTCAATCCTTTGTACCATTCTTCTTCCTGGATTTTTGTCTGTCTTTTTCTTGGATTTTTCGACCATTTGTTGCCAGCCCTCCACTTCTGCCGACCCCCTTCCTTCCCTTTCTTTTCTCCCATCTGCCAGGCTGTGCTTGTTGCTTACCCCTTCCTCCCCCAGGCTTTGCGAACTTTTCCTTTTGGGGTTAGGGTCCCTCCCTCCCTCTCAACTTGTTCTACCTAGGATGCTATGATGGCTGCTGTTTAATGCCCCTTCCACATTGGGGAAAAAGGTCTTACCCGCCCTAGGCCCGAGCCTGAGCCTGAGCCTTACCTTTCCACATTGGACTCCGGCTCGGATGCAGGCCCGGCCACAACCTTCAAGTTCTGCACGAAGTCCGTACTTGAGGCACCGACACCCACCCCGTGGTTCTGTGTGGAAAGGGGCAGAGCATGGGTGCCGAAGATGTTGTAGCAATAGAAAGATTAACTAAAGTACGGCACTTGGCCGCAATGTGTGGAAACAAGGGTGTTGGGTTTGGCCTTTGGTTACTAGTCAGGTCCCAAACACCAAACGGGTTGTTCGTGGTCCTGTGTGGAAGTGGTATGTGACTTGTGTTGCTAGCTGCAAGCCAACCATTTGAATCATTTAATATGTTTTTTGATTTTATATCTCTGTTGACAAATAGATTTTACCTATACAGTAATACTTTTGGTTTGCTTTTTTCGCAATGTGTAACGTTAACACATTTACCTTGTCCTGAAAATGTCTTAATGATCATGTAAAGCTATCTAATTTTCGGCATGCATTGCAAATGCGTGAGTGCATAGTGTCACTTGCTTTGGTCCATAGCCATCTTGCTATGATCCAAGCTGAACAAAATTTCACAGTCAAGTTTTTTGGTTACAATCTTCACTTCCACATGGTTTTCCTTCATTCAGCCACTTTACATAAGAGTCCAAATCTTAGATTTAAAAGATATGCTTCACTTTTACGTCTGGCCAGGAAGATCAGCTGTTTTTTCCTAACTAGTAAAATTTGCTCTCAATAGAAGTTTAATGACTAACCAGCGGATGACTAGTTGGTTGACTTACTGTACTTTATAACTTAACAAAACTAATACAAATGCCATTTGGCTTTCTGTCCTGTTTACTTGTAATAAAAAGTAGCATATAGCCAGGGAGGAGCAGTGGAGGATTTTTATTTGTGACAGTCGAATTTTCAGTGACACTCATTACAAGACCCTTAAAAAAATTGCCCCTCCCTATAAAGGTCCAAAAGAAATCTGACCTCCCCAACCCCAACTTTAAAAAAATAATAAAGTCTTCTTGTGCATACTCACTCTACCCGAAGATGATTTCTGTAGACAAGTTGCTAAATAGTAGCGGTAGTGCCCATTGACTGTTTAAGCCCGAAGTATAGAAAACATACTGTACAATTTTCAAGAAAAAAAATGCTGATTAAAAGAGGAAGACATGCAAAGCATATTTTAAAAAAAGTGCATTGAAATAAACTATTAAATTCTTGGTATTGATACTAACAGGACGGGGAGTCCTTGGAGGGTTCAAGACTCTTATAGGCCCCGATGAGGACTTTCTAAATTTTGGAAATTTCTAAAATTCCCCTAACTACTGGGGGAAAGTAAAATATTTTTTAACCCTTCTCTTCCATTCACGGGAGGACTCAAAAACTGCTTCGTTGTTCAGAGCCACTTTCACAGCAACTCTTAGCTCATTCACCATCGATCTGTATAAGTGGAAGGTTGTACTATATCCATTGCTTTAAACGGTAATTCAAGGTCGCAGTAGATCACGAAAATGATGCCAGTTTTTTTCCAAATTCCGAGCCTTGCTCGCCCTTTCGTGCTCGCTGCGGCTACACACAAATCAGAAACCGCAACCAAACACGTGTACACCTAAACTCCACGCGGCGGGATCTAGATACGCCGGCATGCACGCTCGGAGCTTCTGTGGAAGTAGGCTCCCATCTGCATACTTAAAATAAAGAATTATAGAGTTTTGTTTATTTTTTTTTAATTAATGTCCTCTCTGAACTAACCGAATTTGTCTTACTAGTCCTGGTTCACCTTCCCGATAATGTTTGTGGCATGATTACCAAACTCCCTCCCCCTCAACCCCAACCACGACTGGAGATAGAATTTTTGAGTTTCGTTACAGGGAAAGTTTGGAACTTTTTGAATGCACGCAATTTCACCTAGTGAGTAAAAGAGATTAATCTACAAACACCTTCGGGAGAAATTTTACGCGATATTTACGAAAATGCGAGAGCAACTCAACTCCAGAGATTAGAAAGTTAACTGGATAATAGCATCTTACTTCGTATAGTACTATGTGGGGCCCAAGCGGTAGTTGCGGCTGATAAAGCTTTGCCTTCGTACTGCTTCGAAGGCAAACAATATTGGCAGAGGCATTAGCAGCAGCAACTTTCGCTAGAGCCCCGTGTAGCAATGGAAGTTGTAAGAGGTACATAGCGTGAGCAGCAAACAAGCAGCGACTTCACTGGAGATTAGAAAGTTAACGAGGTGTCACGTCTTACCATTTCCAATCCTACGTGGCACAAAGCATATATGCAATAATTTGATAACTTGTTTTAACTTATTTTTTTGTGTAACCTACCTTCTTATTCGTAGTTATCGGCGTGAATCGTATCCCGGCCACCGACTCACAGCTGCAGCGGTCCCAAGTGATCTCGTCTCCAATGATGATGTATAGCCTTGACCCAGCTGACGCAGCACTCAAGAAAAAAATGGCGCGTTATAAAGTCGACTGCATTGATGATATCACATTTTATTTAGCTGATACGGTTGGAGAGTATAAGCTTCCAAAGATTCTATATAATGGTCGGCTAGTGTAGCCAGAGTGCAAGGCAGGAAGCAAGAGTGGTGTTTAAATATGAATGCCTAAGGAATTTCGGTTTTTTATGTCACGTAGCACACATTTTGCAGAGATATACGGTAACTTAACATAAAACATATTCTTGTGTCACATTTTATCAGCATGTTCACGTTTCCAGAATAAACTGCATGGATTATACTTCCATGCAGATCTGTAACTGCCAGTCACCAGATGACACTATTTTCGTTAAATTGGATGCATCGCGCGAAGTGCGTATTGCTTCTTTTCATTAAATGCCTTTGTTATTATTTCATTTATTTCTATGAGTAAATCTGTCGTACCTTTATTTTTTGTATAACCGTATTGTTTTATGTTTAATATTTAAATTTTTCAAGAAAGTCCCTTATTTTCTTAGAAAAGTATTTTTCTATTATTTTATCTATGATTGATAACAAAGAGATTGGTCTATATTTATATTTATTATTTTTTTTTATTGGTCCGAGTACTTGTATTTTTAATTGATCTGGCCACACTTCTTTAGTATCATAATATTCATTAGCTTACGTACAAAATTTGCAGTATTTTCATTTGATTGTTTGAAATTGATATATTATAGCCGTCAATTCCCGTAGCACTTGTATTTTTCAATTCATTTATATACTGAATAACTTCTAATTTTGTTGGATAGTGTACATAGAATGTTTTTTCATATGTCTTTATTTTCTTTTGTTTATTTTTTATATAACGTTATTTGTAGTGATTTCTATTTTTGTAGTTGTTGATTTTCTCTTCAAACACTTTTTTTAAAATCTGGAACTTGTTTTGAAAAGTTTTCGTTAAAGTCATTCCTTAGTGTTTGCAAGTTTATTCCTTCAAAAGTTTTAATAATACTTTTATCAATATTTTTTTTATTCAGTTGCTTTCCATTTATTTCTTTAATAATGTCCAACACACTTCTCTTTTTATTTTCAGTTTCCTCAATTTTTGTTTTATAATATTTTTCCTAATATGTTTTAATTTCTTATGAAAATTCTGATTTTAATTCTAGATATTTTTTTTAAGTTTCATTCTGTATGTCATGTTTCTGTGATTGTATTAGTTTCCTAAGTTTATTTTTCTTATTTACTAAGAATAGCAATTCGTCTGTGACCCAATCTTTTCCCTTGTTAAAATTATTTTTATTCTTTTTATTATTTGAATCAATATTCTGTATTATGTTGTGGATTTTAATGTACATTTGGTTTGCACACCGTATCTCGTTTAATTCCTCCCAGTTATATGTTTGCAAACATTTTAATATTTTTTAATAATAATAATAATATTTAGTTGCACTATAGCAAAGGGAAACCTGGTAAGCATGCCACTTACACCAGTCCAACTCTAAAAGATCACAAATTAATTGTTTCGTCATAGAAATATGTAAAATACATAAAAAACAATTTTTTAAAACAGAACATTGTATAGGGTCTAATTAAATACTAGTAATATTCTTTGCAGGAAATCGGTGAGACAAATAGCCTTCAGATGTGTTTTAAATATAGTGAGAGTATTTGCTTTTAACCACAGTTTCCAGTATATACTGTAATTCCAGCAGTTGACCGCCCGGCTGTTGAAAAAAACAACTTTCTAGTATAGATTCTGAAGTGATTTGCATGCTAATTCCAGCAGTCCCCCTTCGTTCGATCACTGGAACGAAGCTCAAGACAAATGTGGAACCTACACCAAAGTGACCATGTAGCAATAGATGTGTTAAACCCTTTAAACAATTTGTGAACCTTCTTGGAACGGACTCAAGAAGATCATTTCCCCAAAGTAGGTGGGGTGACCAAACTGGACTAGCATACTCCAGTATTGGTCTTACATGGACTTGAAAGCCCAAGCTAGAGTTTGTGCGTCCCCAGAACAAAAGAATTTCCGAATCAGAGCTGCCCATTGCCACGCAGCCATTACGCTTTTATTACAGTGATAACTGAAACTAAGGTTGGATGTGATCCAAACCACCATTCCTTTTACAACTTCAATTTCTGGTAGTGTATTTGCACACCAACAAAAAATATTGGAATGTAGATTCAGATTTCGGAACCGCACACGAAAATTATTCCATTTTGGTGGTGATAGTTGGAATTGCCAGTCTGACGACCAAGACTGATGCTTGTTCAACTCCTCCTGCAATTCGGAATGGCTGAAACAGTCAACCACCGAGCTGTACTGCTTCACATCACCCACGAATTTCTTTATTATGATTTTATCATTTATTGATGTAAAGTCATTAAAGAAGATGATAAAAAGCAGCGGCCCCAAGACTGACCCCTGCAAACAAGTGTTTGTTTTGATTTTATACAATTTAATTCAACCCACATACTTCTGCCCATTACAAAGTCAGCCAGCCACGTGAGAAGTTTATTTCTAAAACACATTTTTCAAGTTTAAACAGCAATTTGCTGTGGGTGACTGAGTCAAAATCTAAGTGTAATCAATATAGATTACATCAACGGTTGAGTTCCAATCCTCCAATGAACAAAGCAGTTGGGTGCATGTTGATTTCCCAGCAATAAAGTTGAACTGGTCATCAGAAAGATGCTCGTATTTTGTAATATGATTCATCAATATGTCTTTTTTAGACCAACTATACTACTTTACATGGTACGCAGGTAATAATAATTGGGGGATAATTTTTTCGGGTCAGATGATTCACCCTTTTTAAAAATTTGCTAGTTTGCCAGTTTTCCAATTTGCCAGTTTGCAGTTGAAATTTTACTGAACCAGGATAATGGTATACAAATCTCATGTTTAATTTCTTTGAAGAAATGCACTGAAAAGCTGTCTGGGCCTTTAGCATAACTTTATGTAATTGAAGTTAAATATTTAAGGATAATTTCTGCAATAACTGTTGGAAGCATACATACTGAAGCTTACGAGATGTTTCCCGACTTTTAGTGGTGGGATGGATCGACTAAATCCCGACATATTTTTTATGCATTTATAAAGTGATGTAAGATTCCCTTTTTTAAATTAGTTTTCTTTCCTACTTACTTTGAAAATCCCTGGCCAATTTAGAATAATTTTCCCAGCAGGGATTATTATTAGCTACATTTTCCGCACGTGATTTTGACCTGCTCTGGATCAAATATTGCCTGCACTGGATCATTGCCTGCATTGGATCATCAAATTAGGCTTTACCCAGTTGGGTTTGAATATCATCCTCATCGCCAATCAAAGTTTCAAATTAGGAATGACAACCATAGTTCAAATGGTGATGGGGCGGAACCAGTAGGTGTTGCTGCAACACTTTATATAGGGTAGTTAGATCACATAATACAGTAATACACCATGAGAGTGGTGCATACGAATAGGTTAAACAGAGTAACGCGCAGTGCAAGGTACACCTAAGCCGGAACAATACATGTCTCCACCTGGATCATAGCTTACTTCCTCAACAAACGAATTATAAAGTTGCATTTAGAGTGCTCATTATACACAACATAATGACAAAATGCAAAATTATTAGCAACTGAGTGTATTCGTATCAACTAAAGTTATTTTAATCTCAGCAACATTTGCTATTTTAATGTAATTGAACTGTTGTCTGCAAAGGATTTTCGATGATGAATATCTTAAGAGACGCTAATTATTACTTAAGTATTGAATATAGGTTAGAAAACGGAAAAGTAGGGTGGCCAGTAGATATAAATTTTTTACAAAATTACGGAAGTCTTGGCCGCAGTTCAAGCTTAATATGTATAACTTGGTTAGAAATATAACCCCTTTAAAAAAATTTTAGTGGATAACCAACGGCAAAATGTTTGACCTTATACGGAAAACAAATTTTCCCTCAAATGATTCTTTTCCCAAAGTTAGTGATGAAAGCTTTCGTTAAAGATATTCCAATGAATAAATAAATTAAAGATGTTTATTCTTTCAGGGTATCAGGTTAATTTCAACGTTTATCATTTGATTGTGTAGAGCCTTAAAAGCTTCCTCTGTTGCATTTACAGAGTCAACTACTTTGTGAGCCTTCTTTGTAATGCACAGTAATTCAAAAATGAACTATTCGTGGACTTCATGATTGTGCTCGATTTTCACACTCATTCGTAATATTTAAAAAAATAGGATGCAGATTTTTTATTGAAATCAAGTTGCATATGGAGTATTTTCTTTTTTGTCTAATTTATTGCCTTTTTAAAATCTTAGGTAGAATCAGGTGAATATCAAATTCGTGTTTATTTTGTTTGTATATCAGGCTCTACAAATATAAGTGATGGAACCCACCATAAATGGTGTGGTAACTGAAAAGAGATATAAGAATCGTGCAGTTAGGGTATGCTCATAATGCATCAAAAACTATTGTTTTGCAAAGTTATTAGTTTAACAATATTGTGGTCGAACAATTTGGCATCAATTATAAAGGACAAAAACTTAGATTACAAAATAACTTTAGTTAGCACGAAAATATCTGCATAGCAATGTGAGCCCACTGTGTACATTTGAGGGTGTGCAAAATAGGCCGTGCGTGACCCAGCCCAGTAGAAAATCCTGGCCATTAATGAGCTTGCATTGCAAACAATACTTAGGTTTCCTATTGTTTCTGTAAAGAAAGCCCATAGAACATTTGAATCTAATCTTCAGCAGTTAGATGGGAAATATTCTGTAAAGAGTGGTTCTTACTATTCGGATAATTGGCCTTCCGTTTATGTGCAAATTAAATTAAAATGCATATGGAGGCTGCATAAGACAAACGAATGACGAAGTCATCGTTCTATTATTATGAAGTATTTTGTCAAGTTGGAGAAAATTGTGGTCCAATCCACTCTTTGATGGACTGCCCGCTGAAATTTTAGATCCAAGAATACACAAATTCAGTTTCAAGTATTGAAAATTGGCAGATATATAAGGCACAGTACCACTGCAGTGCTTAATGCTTGCACATGTGTATTAGTAATCTTTTTTTACTTTTGCATTCTTACCCTTTTTCGTGTCTAAGTTTCCTGGACAATCATTAGTTAATTATTCCATTGTTTCCAGAAATTTTTTTTTTTACTTTTATGAAGACCATTAAAAAAACACAATATTTTATTCTAACTTGCAAAGTATTTATGGACTTCATGATTTTGCTTCGGTTCCACTAACATTGGTATGTTTAAAATAATATGAAGCATATTCCAGTTTTTTAAGTGCATTGAAGCTGCAACTGCGGTAGGTTAGATTCTTAGCCTACTTTGTTCCTTTTTTAAAATCTTGTGTTGCAATGAGTTAGCTAAATAATTATAACTTTATCTGATTATTTTTTTCACAGCAAATTGCGCCGGAATAATGTCCAATAGCCCACCAGTGGACGATTTCAAAATATGTTAATTTTAGTTCATGTTTGGTGCACGTTATTCCATGCCATTGTAACTAACTTTTAATCAATTTTTTAATGAAAGTTTTCGGGTCGGATGAACTTCTACTTTTCGGTACAAAAATTCATCAACATTTTCATTTTCATTGGTAGTTTGAGGTCAAAACTAACAGTAACTGTTATACATTGCTAACTACATGTTCAGTGTTCATTGACCTTTTTATTATGTCTTCTGCATATCTAATAAAATTATTTCTCCTCATAAATCATCACCTGCATCAGTAACAAGCAAAATAGAAATTGAAATTTGTGGCATTTATTTTATGCAATATAATAAAGCCATGGAAAATTATTATTATCAGAGTGCAAGTGTCGACTATTCTTTTTTCAGTGTCTTTCACTATTTTCTCATGGTTTAATATTTGCACTTCCAAGGCATTTTCTCTCTTGGGCGCTTGCACATCTCAAGATAACAGAAGTCTGCTCTAAGCAAGGAATGTATGAAAGAAAATATTATGGAACAGTGGCCAGTAGATAGTAATTATTAACAAAATGACGGAAGTTTTAACCAGAGTTGAAAATTTATAATGCTATTAAAACATTAACCTAATTAAAAATGTTAGGAGAGTTACTGTGGACAAAGTGCGTTACATTTTATGCAGAAAACGGTTATATTCCCCTTTATTCATACCCTGCCTAAAGTTAATGAAAAAAATGTAAGTTACAGATATCCTAAAAAATTAAAAAAAACTCAAGTTGAATATTCTTGGTGGGCATCAGATTACTTTTGAAGTTAAACAGAGTTAACACAATCATTTTGTTATCAATTGATTGTGTAAGGTCTCTAAATACGCGCCATTAAGCCTCAATCCCCCCCCCCTCTAAATACTTTTTTTTTTGCTTTCTCAAAGACTACTAAAAAATTCCCTTTTTTTGAGCCTTCATTGCAAAGTTCAGAAATTAAGTCAAGAAACGAATAATTTACGTACTTCATGATTTTGGTTGGTTCTCACCCATGTTACAAATGATTAAAGAAATGATTCCCTTTTTTAAAAATAGAAATTTTACTACTGCTGTGGTAGTTTGCTTTCTTATCTTAAATTGGTACTTTTTAAATTATTGGGCTGTAGTTGAATCAATACCAAGTTTGCATGTTTAGTTTGTGTATTTATTTTTTTTGTATATCTTGAAATGGTGTTGTTACAAAGACGAAATATAAGAATCGATGAATTTGGGTTAAAAATCAGTTGTGTCATAGAAACCTAGTAGCATAGCCAGAATGTATCATTATGTATTCTTTTGTAACGGTTTTAGTTAAGTGTTGTTGTTATTCCAAGTTCATCCAGCAGACAGTTTGTCGTTATTGCTAACTGCTAAGAATAGAGCCTACAATATTCATATAGCATAAAACATTTGCACAGCAATGTGAGTCCACAACAATTCTTCGATGTCGTGAAACAAACACGTTTTTAACATCCCTGTCCCATGGTAGTAAAAATCCATCAACGATGAGTATTGGAAATAATGAGCAGGTTTGCATTTGTATCGGTAAACATAGTCGGCAAAGTATTTGGATCTGATCTTCAGTACATGGAAGAGAATATTGTGTGAAGAGTGGTACTTACTTTTTAAACCTATTCTTGTTCGCATTCAAGAAAATAGGCCAGTTGTTCTTTCAACCCCGCGCATTAAATTAATAAATCTACAAAAGGCACATGCACCCTAAAGAAGAAAGGTACCTTTTCTTTTATTAGTTAAGTAAATTGTCTAATTTTACAAAGTTGCGACCAATTCCTCATAGCGACACCCCATTCCGCCATCAATTTCAAATCGTTAATAACAAATTTAATTGAAAGTTTTTTTTTTTTCAATGGAAGTGGTGTAGCGTGCAGTACGGTCACAGTGCTTATTGCATTTATAGATGCATTAGATATCAACCCTTTATTTCTATAATCTTACCCTTCTCGGCATGAAATACAGGGTCCCATGGTGGATCATCTACATCTGTACAAAGGAATTAGAAATTAACATGTAAAAACTTTATTTGTTATTTATACTGAAGATGTAAGTAACTGAACGCAAATATCCACTATAGGCTACTTTTTTCAGTAACATTCACGATATTCTCGGGTGAATTCTCAGGTGAATTCTGGTCTAGTATACATCATAAGTAAGAAAGTGTGATGGAACTAATTTACGCCACTTAAAAACAAATTACACACTTAAAAGTTATAATGGATTTAAAACTTTAAAATGAAATGTTGAAATGTGAAGTAGTTTATGCAGAAAATGTTTTTTTTTCCACCTACTAATACGTTTCCCAAAGATAATCAATACTATGAAAAAAAGCGATTATTCTTTATTGGAAACCGATTACTTTTGTTGTTAAGCATTGGTTATATAATCCTTGGTTTATTTGTTGGTTGTGTAAAGGCCCTCAAAACATCCCGTCTTTTTTGTTTCTATGAAGACTTGCCAAAAAATCCTATTTTGAGTATTCTTTGCTATGTACTGTAGGGAAGAATTGAATAATATTGGATTTTCATGATGTTCCACGTGTTTCGCTCTCTCATCAGTATTGAAAGTAGTGAAATGAAAATACAGATGCCACAGTCATTCTAATTTGTTCCTTTTTTAAATATCGAGTTGGATTCAACTAACGATCAAGTTTGCGTTGTATTTTGTTTGTTTATCTGACTGTACAACTATAAACGGTTGGAATGTGCACCCATTAACAACGATATAGCGGTGTTAAAAATGTTTCACCTCTGTAGTTCTAGCGCTAAAATTTGGGCCATTCAAAGTGTTTATTCGACCCCTGATTGAGTATGCAGTGTCCACCAGGTCACCACATCTGGCGAAGGATAATGGTTTGCTTTAACCTTTTCAAAGAAGGTTCACCAAGGGGTTACCTGGCTTCCAAGAATTATATCATATTGAGAGCCTTTCTAAATCGGGTCTTGAATTATTTAAATTATGCAGGCTTAGGTTTGACCTTATATTGACGTATTGACGTCCGGTACACAACCTTCCACCCCAACAATAGCATGTTGAACATTAAAAAATAAATTATTTTTTCATTGCATTTCTGGACTGTGCAAGTGATGCTAAGCAACTTTCCCTTTGACACCACCCACCTAACCCTGTTAGTAAAGATTTTACAGTTGCCTAGAAAAAAACGAATGACCCTGTTGGACTTGGCAAAGAAAAAATATGCACCTTTTATAACCTTATATATAACTTTATACCATTTAAAACCTATTATTTTATCTCTATCTTTGCGATACAGGTGACTGCTTAGGCATTGTATAGAGTAAGTAGGAGCACTTAGTCTAAAATTTAAGCAACCCAATTTTTTTTGGGTGAAAAAGCGTCGTTTCAAAAAACGTATGGAACCAACTTAACTGAGCATTTTTTATCATTTTATTTTGTTCTCTACAACTTTTGTTGTAAGAGTGACCATTTAGGCCCTATGCTATTAAACATAAGAGGTGGGCACTTAGCCTAAAATTTAAACAATCTATTTTTGGGTGAAATGCGCCGGTTCAAAAAAAAATATAAGACGTCAACCTAACTGAAAAATTTAAGACCTTTCATTTTGATCTTCACAACTTTAGAACCACAACTTTGTCCACAACTAATGTACGAGTGACCGGTTTGGCCCTATATAGAGTAAATGGGCACTTAGAAAAAACAGGAATGATGCTGTTGGACTTAGCCAAAAAAATGCAAAAATCGAAAATTTGTTTATTACATTTATGGACTCTGCAACCAGTTCTGAGAAACTTTCCCTGTGAAACCATGCATCTAACTCGATTAGTTTAGATTTTAGTATAGACTTTTATTGGACTTAGAAAAAAATAGATAACCCTGTTGGTTGACTGGTCATTGCAAAATCCTAATCTGGCACTTGTGCAGTTGTTGGTTAACTTTTTCGATGCTAGATGTCACCAGGTGACTGATATTGGATGACTTGTCTTTGTGAACTGAAGAGTGAGCTTTTGGGCTGGCCCAGCTAAAAAAATTCTGTAGAAAAACTGCAGATGAAATCTGCAAAAAAACTTCAGAAATAATCTGCAGTTATTTGGCCACTTTCTGCAGATTTAAAACTGCAGTTTTTCTGCACATTTGAAACTGCAGTTTTTTTGCAGAAGAGGAACTAGAGAAAAAAAATATCACTTTCGAAATCTTAGTAGTCATTCCAGCTGCCACTTTAGTATCATGGAAATTTAGCACCATTATTTATTATTGTAAACATATCAATAACAAATATATACATCATATCATTATACTCTTAGGTTACTTTCAGTATTGGTAGTTGTAATTCAACTTTATATACCTAGCCAATCTCTAAGCGTAATCTGAATGGGCCCAGGTTTTGTATTTTGTGGATATCCAGTAAAGTAATGCAACTGTTAACGTGCCTTTAAACAGTCAATTGGCATAATTGGTTCTGCACACTTTCAACCCTTTTTTGTCCCACCCAAACACGTTCACAATTTAATAAGTGAAACAACATAACATTTTTTTGCAATAACTGCAGAAAATCTACAGATTTTACCTTCAGCTTGCTGAGCGTGAATAAACTTAAGAAAGTCTGCAGATTTCATCCTCAGCTTTTCAGCCAATCAACATACTTTGAAAAACAGTTATAATTTCCATAGTCCTAACTCCCTTTTCAAAACATGTTGACAGGCTTAAAACTTCTTTAGAAAGTGCAAAAAAAGTACAATTAAACAAGTAGTAAAAGTTATCCCTTTAAGAACGGCAGTCAGGCTGAATTTGGTTATACTCAGGACTAGCAATTAAAAATAACCAAAAAAAAGCTGATTGGCCTATATAAATAAATCGTCTCACACCCTGGAAATGGAGAAAAGAAGTTTGCTTCCTTTTTGCAGAGGCTTTTATATCCCCTTTTTAGTTTTAGCAGTTGTGAAATAAAAATGTAAAAAAAAACGTATAGTAGTGTTGTGGTTTTTAATTAGAATTTTAAAACTGTTACAGACAACTTTAAAAAATGAAGTTTGGGCATGGCGTGTGCTGTCAACATTTGTACTTATAATATTAATTTCTGACTTGCACCAAAAAAAATCGCGATCAACAATATATTAATTACCATAAAACGTGATAATAATGATTTCCTACCTCCAAAGGGCAGTCATTTGTTATCATATATCAATTGTTGTGACCGTTAAACATCTTGAAGCACCACTGACGTTTCCGTAATTTGTATACTGTTTGGCCACCCGGCTGATATCGAGGCTCTGGGACAAATGTGGCAAAAACTAACGGAGAATTTCTTTCGTGGCATGGAAACTGTCCTATAAAATTTCGTTTGCTGTCAACCACAAGGTATTGTAATCCTAAAACATTGCTTCAGCAACAGTTAAAATACGTTTAGATAAGAAGCTTTTTTTCATTTTGGGGGGAAATTGGACTACACGATCGTTACTCTACTCCGTATTTAGCGCTGTGCTGTTAAGCCTTTTTTTCCGGCGATCAAAATCGCAATAACTACTTAAAATTGAAACACGCTGAAAATTACTTCCTTTTGGCCCCTCAATATGGTCAGCATGACAGTGGGACGTTCGAATTTCTTCATCTTTATCTATAAAAATCCTATCCTCCGAATCCATAATAAACTAATCCTTGTATGGAAATCTCCACATTTACAAGTTTTCAAACTTTCCATCACGGACGCATTTTCGGGTGCTCCAGTTCTGGAGGGAATGAGCACTTTTCAGGCACATCCATCCTTAAAGGATTAATAAACGTGATAACTTGCATAATCTAACTTATTTTATATTATGGAGTGTTGTTGCATACATTTTCGTAAAATTCGTTTCTGCCAATGAAATGAGCTCTGAGAATTAACTATAACTGCAGAAATTCTGCAGAGTTTATATTCACTTGCTGAGAGTGAGCAACAAACTGCAGATAATCTGCAGATTTTTCTTCACTTGCTGAGAACTGCAGAAATTCTGCAGATTTTATCTTCTACTGCTAAAAGTGAACAACAAACTGCAGAAAGTCTGCAGATTTTATCTTCACTTGCTGAGAGGTGAAGAAGAAACTGCAGAAAATATGCAGATTTTACCTTCAATTGTTGACAGTGAACAACAAACTGCAGAAAATCTGCAGATTTTAGCTTCAATTGCTGAAAGTGAACAGCAAACTGCAGAAAATCTACAGATTTTATCTTCACTTTGCTGAGACTGAACGACAGACTCCAGAAATTCTGCAGACCCTTAAATTTTCTGCAGTTTTTCTGTGTAATATTTTTAGCTGGGGGTTGTGATACGGCTAACTCATTTTTTCTCGTTTGTGGGTTGACTGCTTTTTGCATATCATGGGTCACGTGTCTCCACCTGGATTATCGCTTGCTACCTCAACAAACGAATAAAAAATTTATATTTGATTGTTAATTTTACACAAGATAATGACAACATGAAAAACTATTAGTAACTGCATTATTATCGACTAAAAGTATCTAGGTCTTAATACCATTTACTATTTTATTGTAATTGAACTGTTGTCTGCAAATGTATTTTCGAATATGATCACTTAATATCTAAGAGAAGTTAATTGTGATGTAAGTATGGAATATGGGTCAGAAAAAGCAAAGGTTCAGTATCCGAATAGGAAAGAAAATTACGGAAGTATAGACCGCAGTTCTTTCTTAAAATTTATAACTTAGTTAAAACTATAACCCCCATTAAACAATTTTAACTGGATAACCATTGCCAAAATGTTTTCTTTGTGGGTATCAGGTTAATTTCTCTGTTTGTCATTTGATTGTGTAGAGCATTTACAGGTTTCCTCTGTTGCATTTACAGAGTCAACTACTTCGTGAGCCTTCTTTGTAATGCACAGTAATTCAAAAATGAACTATTCGTGAACTTCATGATTTTGCTCGGTTTTCACACTCATTGGTGATATTTAAAAAAATAAGATGCAGATTTTTTATTGAAATCAAGTTGCATATGGAGTATTTTCTTTTTTTGTCTAATTTATTACCTTTTTAAAATGTTAGGTTGAATAAGGTGAATATCAAATTCGTTTTTATTTTGTTTGTATAACAGGCTCTACAAGTATAAATGGTGGAACCCACCAGAAAGGGTGTAGTAAATGAAAAGAGATAAGAATCGTGTAGGTAGGGTAAAAAATTCTGTTAGGCCTTCCAAACCCAATGGCATGCTCATAATGCATCAATAAGTATTGTTTGACAAAGTTGTTAGCTTTACAATATTGTGATTCCTAGATTGCCTGTCCAACAATTTGGCATCAACTATAAAGGACAAAAATTTAGATTACAAATTTGCTTTAGTTAGCACGAATATCTGCATAGCAATGTGAGCCCACTGTGGTATATTTGAGAGTGTGCAAAATAGGCCATGTTTGACCCTCCTGAATGTTATTGGTGTCGGCGGCCACTTACGGTACGGCATTTCCTTGTTGATTGTTGCCATCTTGATGGTTTTCGTCGTCGTTTCCATCTTCCGCATGACATTGTGCGCCAATTGGGCGATAAGTCTGTCCTCCTGTCCGGTGTTTTTCAATTTTTGCAGGAGGTACAGATGTATGACAAGATTTAGATTAGGGGTTTGAATAATATCTCTGTAATGTGTGGTGCAGTGGCAACCCGGACCACTGCACTGTGACTGAGGTTGGCGCTAATGACCAAGCTGTCGACGCGCCATTAAGCCTCGTCTCCCCCCATGTTTGACCCATCCCCAGGCCCAGTAGAATATCCTGGTCATTGCTGAACGTGCATTGCAAACAATACTTAGGTTTACTTTTGTTTCTGTTAAGAAAGCATAGAGAACATTTGAATCTAAGCTTCAGTAGTTGGATGGGAAAAATTATGTGAAGAATGGTTCTAACTTTTCGGACAATTTGCCTTCCGTTTATGTGAATAATAAATTACAATGCATATGGAGTCCCCATAAGGCTAACGAATGAAGAAGTCACCACTCTTTTAATTTTATTATTAAGTATTTTGTCAAGTTGGACAAAATTGTGGTCCAATCCAACTTTTGTGGTCCAAATGGTCCTAATTGTGGTCCAATCCCGCTAAAATTTTAGATCCAAGAATGTGCAAATTTAGTTTCAAGTATTGAAAATTGGAAGATATATAAAGCACAGTACCATCACAGTGCTTAATGCTTGCACATATGTATTAGTAATCTTCTTTTTCCTTATGTATTCTTACCCTTTTCCGTGTCTAAGTTTCCTGGATCATCGACTGCATCTGTAACAAACGAATTAGAAATTAATATTTAACCAAGAGAAATTTTTTTTTAAAACAATACAATTATTACGACACACACATTATAAATAACCATATGCAAGTGTCGATTGTATTTTCTTTAAGTAATATTCACTATTTCTCGAAATGTAACATTTATGCTAAAAGGCATATTCGAGTGTGAAAGTATGCATATCGCAATGGAAGTGAATTCTGGTCTATTACGTAATACAAGTACGAAACTGTGATGGTTTGGTGGTCTTAAGGAAATTTGAAAAACAGTTACACACTTAAAAGTTATATTGGAGTTAAAACTTTGCCCCATTAAAAAATTTAAAGAGTAAGTGTGGTTGAAATATGCAACAGTTTATGCGAAAAGTGGTTTTCTTTCTATCTACTGATTCTTTGCCCAGAGCTTATGAAAAGAATCTAAGTTATAGTTATTCTGCAAATTAAAAAATATTAGTGATTATTCTTTGTGTGAACCCGGTTACTTTTGAGTTGAAGAGGAGTTTATACAATCATTATTAATTATTCCATTGTGTCGTGAAAATTTCCTTTATTTTTTGCTTTTATAAAGACCATTAAAAAAACACCAATATTTTATTCTACTTTGCAAAGTATTTACGGACTTCATGATTTTCTTCGGTTTCACTAACATAGGTATGTTTAAAATAATATGAAGCATATCCCAGTTTTCTAATTGCATTTAAGCTGCAGCTGCGGTAGGTTAGATTCTTAGCTTACTTTGTTTCTTTTTTAAATCTTGTGTTGCAATTAGTCAGCTAAATATAACTTTGATTATTTTGTTTGCAGCAAATTTTGCCGGACTAATGTCCAATAGCCCACCAGTGGACGATTTCAAAATATGTTAATTTTAGTTCATGTTTGGTGGACGTTATTCCATGCCATTGTAATTAAATATTAAGCAATTTTTTAATAAAAGTTTTATTAAACTTCTACTTCTACTTTTCGGCACAAAAATTCATCAACATTTTAATTTTACCCTGGTAGTGTGAGGTCAAACCTCACAGTAACTGTTATACATTGCTAACTACATGTTCATTGTTCATTGACCTTTTTATTGTATCTTCTACATATCTAATAAAATTGTTTCTCCTCATGAATCATGACCTGCACCAGTAACAAGTAAAATAGAAATTAAAAATTGTGGCATTTATTTTATGCAATAGAATAAAGCCATGGAAAATAAATATTATCTGAGTTCAAGTGTCGACTATTCTTTTTTTCAGTGTCATTCACTATTTTCTCATTGTTTTCTCATTTGCACTTCCAATGAATTTTCTCTCTTGGGCGCTTGCATATCTCAAGATAAGAGAAGTATGCTCTAAGCAAGGTGTGTATGAAAGAAAACATGATGGAGTGGCCAGTAGATAGTAATTATTAGACAAAATGATGAAAGTTTTAACCAGAGTTTTAAATTTATAATGGAGTTAAAACAATAACCTAATTAAAATTGTTAGGAGAGTTACTGTGGCCAACATGTGTTACATTTTAAGCAGAAAGCAGTTATCTTCCCGTCTACTGATACCCCGCCTAAATTTATTGAAGAAAATTTAAGCTACAGCTATATCAAAAAAATAAAAAAAATTAAAGTTGAATATTATTTGTGGGCATCAGATTGCTTTTGAAATTAAACACAGTTAACACAATCATTTTGTTATCAATTGATTGTGTAAAGTCCCTAAATACTTTTTTTTTGCTTTCATAAAGATTACTCAAAAATCGCCTTTATTGAGCCTTCTTTGCAATGTTAAGAAATTAAGTCAAGAAATGAATGATTTATGCCCTTCATGATTTTGATTGGTTCTCAACCATGTTACAAATGATTAAAAAATATGAAGCAGGTTGCCTTTATTAAACTAGAAATGATACTACTGATGCGGTAGTTTGCTTTCTTGTCTTGAATTGATACTTTTTAATTCTTGGGTTGTAGTCGAATCAATACCTAGTTTGAAAAAAAATGGAATGGGAGGTTATTTTTTAGGATTTAGGATTGCTTTAGTGTCATTTTTGTTCATTTGGATTCGTGGGCTTCTGCCTCGTTTTCGCTATGATAAATTAATATATTTAGCTTGAAGGAGAATATTACCTTTGTCTTAAACTATTTTATTTTAGTTCATGGTTTATTGATATTAATATAAATTTCTAGAGGAATTTAACCTCTTTATAGTGTTTTCAAGACACTATTTGGGCGTAAGAAATTAATTGATTTTATCTATCATCTTAGATGTTAAAGGTAAAGCGATATATATTATAAAATATGTGATTGTTAATACTTGTCCAATGCCTTCATATGGAGGTGCGACTGGCCGGGCCCCAATTCATGTTAATAGTAAAACGTTGCTTACTAGTAATCAAAAGATTAATTTAGAGATAAAATATATTGTGTTTGATGATCTTTTTCGTTCTATTGTTAGTGGAAGAGTCAGTAAAATTAAGATTAAAAATATAAGTGCTATTACTCCCCCTAGTTTATCAGGAATTGAGCGTAAGATTGCATAAGAAAATAAGAAATATCATTCAGGTTGAATATGTACTGGTGTTACTAAAGGATTTGATTTAATGAAGTTTTCTACATCTCCAAGGTTGTAAGGAAAAAATAGGAAACTATAATAATGAATATCATAATTATTAGAAATCCTAGGGAATCCTTTGTTGAGAAGTATGGATGAAATGGGATTTTGAAAATATTTATTTATATTCCTAAAGGGTTATTTGAGCCTGTTTGGTGTACGAATAATAGATGAAGAATTACAAGAAAAGCTACGATGAAAGGTAAAATAAAATGGAAGGCAAAAAAGCAGGTTAAAGTGGCATTATCTACTGCAAATCCCCCCCCATAATCATTGTACAATTATTCCTCCTACGTATGGAATTGCAGAGAGAAGCTTAGTAATTACTGTCACTCCTCAGAATGATATTTGCCCTCACGGTAATACATATCCTACAAAGGCTGTCATTATAACCAAGAGGAGTAGGGCAACACCTGTTGTTCAAGTAATTTCTAATTTGTAAGATCCAAAATATATTCCTCGGCCTACATGCAAGTAAAGACAAATGAAAAATACTGTTTGTCTGTTTAGTTTGTTTGTATATCTTGAAATGGTGTGGTTACTAAGAAGAAATATAAGAATCGGTGAATTTGGGTTAAAAATCAGTTATGTCATCGAAACCTAGTACCATAGCCAGAATGTGACAATAAGTATTGTTTGTAAAGGTTTTAGTTAAATGCTGTTGTTATTCCAAGATCATCCAGCAGACGGTTTGTCATTATGGCTAACTGATAAGAACAGAGCTTACAATATTGATTTAGCAAAAAACATTTGCACAACAATGTGAGTCTACCACAAATCTTCGATGTCGTGAAAAAAACACACTTTTAACCACCCTGTCCCATGGTAGCAAAACCCCATTAACAATGAGAATTGGAAATAATGAGCAGGTTTGCATTTGCATCAGTAAACAAAGACGGCAGAGTATTTGAATCTGATCTTCAGTACATGGAAGAGAAAAATTGTGTGAAGACTGGTACTTACTATTTAAACCTATTCTTGTTAGCATTTAAGAAAATAGGCCAGTTGTTCTTTTCACCCCGCTCATTAAATTAAAAAATCTACAAAGGGAAGATGAAGAAAGGTAACTTTTCTTTTATTAGTTAAGTATTTTGTCGAATTTGACAAAATTGTGACCAATTCCTCATTGTGACACCCCCTTCCGCCATAAATTTCAAATTGTTAATAACAAATTAAATTGAAAGTTGTTTTTTTCAATGGAATGGTGTAGCCTGCAGTACGGTCACAATGCTTATTGCACTTGTAGATGCATTAGATATCAACCTTTTTTTTATATAATCTTACCTTTCTCGGCATGAAATACAGGGTCCCATGGTGGATCATCTGCATCTGTACAAAGGAATTAGAAATTAACATTAAAAGAGCTTATTTGTTAATTATACTGAAGATGTAAGTAACTGAACGCAAATATCGACTATAGGCTACTTTTTTTCAGTAACGTTCACTATGTTCTCGGGTGAATTCTCGGGTGAATTCTGGTCTAGTATGGAGCATAAGTAAGAAATTGTGATTGAACTAATTTATGCAAATTAAAAACAAATTACACACCTAAAAGTTTAATGGATTTAAAACTTTAAAACTTCATATATTTTTAAGAGTGTGCCAACGTTGAAATGTGAAACAGTTTATGCAGAAAATGGTTTTCTTTTCACCTACTGATACGTTTCCCAAAGATAATCAATACTATAAAAAAGTTATTATTCTTTATTGGAAACCGATTACTTTTGTAGTTAAGCATTGGTTATATAATATTTGGTTCATTTGTTGATTGTGTTTAGGCCCTGAAAACGTCCCGTCTTTTTTGTTTGTTTGAAGACTTGCCAAAAAACTCCTATTTTGAGATTTGTTTGCTATATACTGTAGGGAAGAATTGAATGATATTGAATTTTTATGATTTTGCACGAGTTTCGCTCTCTCATTAGTAATGTTTAAAAACAAGAAGCTGACTCCCAATTGTATCAGTGAAATGAAACTGCAGATACCTCAGTCATTGTAATTTCTTCTTTTTTTTAAATCTCGTGTTGGATTCAACTAACTATCAAGTTTAAGTGGTATTTTGTTTGTTTATCTGACTGTACAAATATAAACGGTTGGAATGAACACCCGTCAACAACGATATAGCGGTGTTAAAAAATGTTTCCCATCTGTAGTTCCAGCGCTAAAATTTGGGGCATTCTAGGTGTTTATTCACCCACTGCTTGAGTACGCAGTATCAACCAGGTCGGGTTACCTGACTTCTGAAAATTAAATCATATTGAAAGCCTTTCTAAATTGGGTCTTGAATTACTCGAATTATGCAGGCTTAGGTTTGACCTTACATTGACGTATTGACTTCCGGTACACAACACTGTGAAGACAGTAAAATTAATATCACAAAATCATGTGCCTTGCAGCTGTTTACTTACCACCCCAACAATAGCATGTTTAACATAAAAAATAAATTATTTTGTCATTACATTTCTGGACTGTGCAAGTGATTCTAAGCAACTTCCCCTTTGACACCACCCATCTAACTCTGTTAGTAAAGGTTTTACAGTTGCCTAGAAAAAAAGAATACCCTGTAGGACTTGGCATACAAAAAATATGTACCTTTAATAACCCTATATATAACCTTATACCATTTTAAAACCTATAATTTTATCTCTACAATCATTGCTGTACGGGTGACCGCTTAGGCCCTGTATAGAGTAAGTAGGGGCACTTAGTCGAAAATTTAATCAACCCAATTTTTTTCGGGTGAAAAAGCATAGTTTCAAAAAACGTCTGGGACCAGCCTAACTGACCACTTTATATCCTTTTATTTTGTTATCTACACCTTTTTTTTGTAAGTGTGACCATTTAGGCCCTATGCTATTAAACAGTAAGAGGTGGACACTTAGTCTAAAATTTAAAATAATCTACTTTTTTGGGTGAAAATGCGCTGGTTCAAAAAGAAACAGAAGACGTCAACCTAACTGAAAAATGTAAGACCTTTCATTTTGATCTCTACGACTCTAGGACTACAACTTTCTCAACAACTACTGTATGAGTGACCGATTTAGCCCTATATAGAGTAAATAGGCACTTAGAAAAAACAGGAATGATGCTGTTGGACGTAGCCAAAAAAATGAAAAAAATCAAAAATTTGTTTTTTACATTTCTGGACTCTGCAAGTAGCTCTGAGAAACTTTCCCTTTGAAACCATACATCCAACTCTATCAGTTTAGATTTTAATATAGACTTTTATTGGACTTATAAAAAATAGATAACCCTGTTGGTTGACTGGTTATTGCAAAATCCTAATCTGGCACTTGTGCAGTTGTGGGTTTACTTTTTCGATGCTCGATGTCACTAGGTGACTGATAAAGGTTGACCGATCTTTGTGAACTGTAGAGTGAGCTTTTAGGCTGGCTATGATATGGCTAACTCATTTTTTATAGTTTTGCGGGATGACTGCTTATTGCATATCAAGGTTAACATGTCTCCTCCTGGATCATCGCTTACTTCCTCAACAAACGAATAAAAAATTTATATTTGATTGCAAATTTTACACAAGATAATGACAACATGTAAAACTATTAGTAACTGACTGCATTATCATCGACTAAAAGTATCTAAGTCTCAATAAACATTTACTATTTTATTGTAATTGTACTGTTGTCTGCAAATGTATTTGCGAATATGAACACTTAATATCTAAGAGAAGTTAATTGTGATGTAAGTATAGAATATGGGTCAGAAAAAGCAAAGGAACAGTGCCCGAATATGAATTTTAAAAAAAATACGGAAGTGTAGACCGTAGTTCTTTCTTAAAATTTATAAATTAGATAAAACTATAACCACTTTACAAAATTCAAAATAAATAACCATCGCCAAAATGTGTGGCATGTTTGTGGTAAGTGATTTTTTTCCCTCTGCAGATTGCTTTCCCAAAGTTAGGCAAGAAATTTTCGTTAGAGATACTCCAATTAATCAATAAATAAAGGTGTTTATTCTTTGCAGGCTTCAGTTTAATTTCTGTGTTTATCATTTGATTGTGTAGATCCATTAAAAGCTTCCTTCTTTTTATTTAGAAAGTCTACTATTTTGCGAGCCTTCTTTGCAGTGAACAATATGTAAAAAAATGAACAATTTATGGAATTCATGATTTTGTTCGGTTTTCATACTTTTTTTATTGAAAAGAAGTTGCATCTGCAGTAATTCTTTTTTTTTTGTATAATTTGTTACTTTTTTAATCTCAGGTTGAAATCAGGTGAATAACAAATTTGTGTTTATTTTGTTTGTATATTTGGCTTTACAAAATATAAACGGTGGAACCCACCAGAAAGGGTGTAGTAATTGAAAGGATATATAAGTATTGCAAAGTTATGGTTAAAAGTCAGGTTGGTCTTGGAAACCCAATGGCATGCTCAGAATGCATCAATCAGTAGTGTTTTGCGAAGTTGTTAGTTTAACACTTTTATTATTCCAAGATCAACCATCCAACAATTTCGCATCAACTATCTTTGATACTGCGAAAAATCGGCCATGTGTGACCCTTCCCCATGTCCAGTAGAAATCGTGGTCAATGCTGAACTTGTTCTGCAAACAATTTGTAAATTTGGATCTGATGTTCAATATTCGGATGGAAAAAAATTATTGAAAAGAGGTTCTTATTATTTGGACAATTGGCCTTCCGTTTATATACATATTATATACAAATGGACACGAAGTCTGCATGAGGGAAACTAATAAAGAAGTCATTTGCTCGTTTATTAGTAAATATTTTGTTGAGTTGGTGAAAATTGTGGTTCATTTAGCATTTTGATAGACCATTCCGCAAAAGTTTTCGATCCAAGAACACACAAATTTAATTAAAAGTATTGAAAAATGGCGGATATATAACACATTGTACCACCACAGTGCTTAATGCTTGCACATATGCATTGGTAATCTACTTTTTTCAATGTATCCTTACCCTTTTTCTTGTCTAAGTTTTCTGGATCATCGACTGCATCTATAACAAACGAATTAGAAACTAACATTTTAGCCTCGAGAACTAATTTTATGCAATACAATCATGACACACAAATTATAAGTAACTGAATGCAAGGTTACATTTTATTTTCATAAAGTAACGTTCATTATTTTTAGAATATAACATTTATTCAACAAAGGCATTTTCGAGTTTTAAGTCTTGCATATCGAACAGAAGTCAATTCTTGTCTAGTAAGGAACACAAGTAAGAAAAAGGGATGAATTGGTGGTCTTAACAAAATTATGCTAGTTTGAACCACAGTTATACACTAAAAGTTATAATGGAATTAAAACTTTACCCCATTACAAATTTGAAGAGCGTAACCGTGACTTAAATATGCAACAGTTTATGCAGATAGTGGTTTTCTTTCTATCTACTGATGCTTTGTCAAGAACTTATGAAAAAATCTTTGTTATAGGTATTCTGCAAATTAAAATACATTAGTGATTATTCTTTATATGAATAAGGTTACTTTTGACATAACCTGCATTTATACAATATTCCTAGTCATTAAAGCTTACCACCGATTTGTTTAATTGTTTGTTTATATGTGTCTTTTTTCTTCCAGAAGATGGAAGGCTAAAAATGTGATAAAGATAGCGAAGTACAGGAAATTAATTAGGCCTATTTACGAAGTTCTAGATAACAGTTTTTACAACGAAAAAAGCAAAAAATCCCTTCATACAATTGTTGAAACGAATTTTTCGAAGATGTTTGTTATCTTTGGAACGTTAAATTATCTGCTGGGAGGATGATCCATTCTTTTTGCATTTGGGAGTATGGCTGGTAAACTGAGTAACCTTAGCACAAGAATGAAGTATATGCAGTGAACAGGTGGCAATGCTGTTTGAGTTGCTTTATGGATACTTTAAAATCAATATCTCAAAATAACCGTTAGGCAATTAAATTAAATAAGCCTACATTATGCAAAGGGCAGAAATGTGAAGCTGCTGCTGAAATATGGTTTATATACTCAACCTACTTTGTTCCGTGTTTACATTTTGGATTTGACTTATTTTAATTGTTTATCTGACTGCACAAATACAAACGAATGATAGAAGTCAATAAGGTGTCTTCTAAACCTTATAAACATGCAGAATGCATCCTTCTGTATTTTATGATTATTTCAGTTTACCACTATTGTTATTCCACGATTATCTGACAACTATGCGGTGCCAATGCTATCTATCGAGAACTGAGGGTACAGGAATCATTTAGCTACCATTCATCATACAACAGTGTGAAAATAATGCTGTGCCTACTACGACTGTGAAAACAATGCTGTGTATAACCCTTCTTCTGTTCCACCTTTGTAAATCCTACTCAATGTCACAAAAGCCACCAAAGCCAATGCCACCAAAGCCAGAACAGAAAGGAAATATAAACCGTAAAACAGAACAGACAGTACAAACATTACTACCGAAGTCGACAGACTTGAATAATCAGCAAAATAGCACTCGTGGAGAAATAAGTTCGGCTGATCCACAAACGCACCCTTCTTCCTCTCTATATCCCAGGCCTGTATGCCTACATATTGTCACCTACCCTGTACTGGTTTGATTATTTCTGCCACTCAATTCTCAGCTTTCTTTGTTAACAAACATATATTGGAAAAAAGGTAAAATTGATCGTGCTTGTTTTTTCGTTTTAGGTGGTGTGAAATAAAAACGGTAAGTTACATAAGACCACTCTTGCTTCAAATCATGAGTTCGTTTGTGGTCCATTTGCTTTAAGCTGGATGTCCCAATTATCCATGTGTTCCCACCATTTTAAAGGCTCATACCTCATGATCCTCTTGCGCAGTAAAGGCTCACGAAAATGTGTTGTCGGACGAGTTCTAGGCAGTCTACCATTTTTAGTTTGTGAATAACAAAACATTGGCACACTTGTTCAATCAAATTTCAAGAACGTCTGTTGCCACTGTGAGTAAGGTAAAATACGATATTAAGTCACTTATATACCCCCACTTCTGCTCACATGATAAAAGTGGGAGTAATGATGCACTTCCACTCACATGATGAAAAGTGGGGGTAATGGCGTCCTTCCATTTTCCATCAATCTAGAGGGGGTGGAACAGTGCTATTTACCAACTTTTTTCCTGCATTCGTCGACCTGGAGGAGGGTAGGAAAGTAGTATTTGCTACATCCTACGATACCACTTCCGGTCACCTGATCAAAAATGGGGTAATGATGCACTTCCATTCACCTGATGAAAAGTGGGGGCATCACTTCCGGTTTTCGCAAACTGGAGGAGGGTGGAAAAGTGTATTTTAAAACTTTTTTTTTCATATTGGTCAAGATGGCGGAGGATGAAAAAGTGCTTTTTACTACCTTTCATAGTTTTTCTTCGATTTGGAGAAGTGGTGCTACCTCCTATTACGTAGTTTCCGGTGGGGTAATGGGGTAATGACGTAACTTCCAGTCACGCGGGGTTAGGTAAGGTTACTACCTTTTTATTCGTTTTCGTTCATCTGGAGGAGGGTGGGAAAGTGCGGCATGTCAATCGTGAAGAGGTCGGGAAAGCGCCTTTTACTACCTTTTTATTTGTTTTCGTCGATCAGGAGGAAGGTTAGAAAGTGCTTTTTGCTACCTTTATTTGTAAATTTTTTCTACATATTGTTTAGACTCACATAAGGAAGGAAGGGAATTGTGGGGTTATGAAAAAAATTGTCTTCTTTATATAATAAAAGGAACGAAATTTTTTTTTTCGAGTGAAAGAAAATGAATTCAAAAATCATCGTTTACGTGTACGTATTGTAGAAATGTGTACGCAATTCGACAAGAATTGATCGATCATCTTTCCAAACATCGATCCGATCTTCGACCAGAGTGTTTACTCTTCGAAAACGAGTTGAAAGATATTGAAGGTGAAGTAACTTGCAAGAAAATTGAATATCTCGACCCATCCCTAGCGGTCAATCTACTGTATTGTCTGCTCAAATTTCTTATTACAACTTGCTAGGATAGACTGACCAATTGTAAATTACAACTGTGTTTGGAGGCAGATTTTAGCAGGGATTCCAACACAGTGCGAGCCTATTTCTTGTCCCTCTATACAGCTATTTACAACGATCTGATGTGCCGGAAATCTTGGAAGATGCTTGCAAAAAAATACAACAGTCCATCGAAACTTTTGACGAAAAAAGTAGTGGTTGGTACTTTTTGAAAGTTCGGGGTATAACCGTAAGAGTGGCAAAAATCAATCTGTTTTACCCTAGTTCTTTCTTACCCTTGCCGAGTGCATTACGCAAGAAAAGCAAAGTTATAGTGAATGTGGAAAATTCTAACGAAAAGTGCTTTCTGAAATCAGTTTTAGCTGCTAAAATGAAGTGCTACAAAACCGAGGTTAAATATTATGCACCATTTTTGAATACCGTAGACCATTCCATGTTGACATTTCCCGTGAGTCTACAGCAAATTGATTCTTCGAACGAGTCAACAATTTGCCCATTAACGTAATTTCTTACAAGGGATCGGATGGTGAGAGTGAACAAAAACATGGAAGGAGAAGTAATTGACTTTTGAATTGTTACTAACAGCCGACGAAAAAGGAAATACTCATTACTGCACCATTACTGATTGTTGTTGAAACTAACAGGAAATTTTACTGCTGTAACTGTTTCGTGGCCTTTGGTAAAGAACAATTTATGATGGAGGACACCAGTAAATGTGTATGATTGAATAGGGCGCACGTAGTCACTTTCCTACCACCCCATGATAAAACGTTAAAATGTCTCCACTACGATAGACGCAATCCTCATTCTTGGGTAATTTATGCAGATTTCGAATGTATGCTCAGACCCGTGCAAACTAGTAGGGCCATTCCATACTCGAGTTCGTCTACTAAAGTCAGTTTGCATTCGCCTACTAGTTTTGGCTATGTCGTTGTTGGTCCAGAAAATGAAATCGTGGGTCAAAAATTCAACCTCGGCAAGGACGTGGTGGATAAGTTTTACGAACGTATGAAGAGCGAAATTCAAAAGTTTGCCACAATTATCGCACAACCAAAACATCTGATGATGACTGTTGACGATGAAATTCGGTTCTCGAAAACCGATACTTGTTACTACTGCAACAAAGTCATCTTCTCCGATAAAGTGATAGATCACTGCTACTTCACGGGAAAGTTCAGAGGTGCTTCTCACGTAAAATGCAATCCGGAGGCTAGGACAATAAATACTACCCCGGTTGTCTTCCATAACTTGGAAGGCTACGATATGCATCTACTGATTTCTGCGACGGAAAACTTCCCTTCGGCAGTAGACGTTCTTGCTAGAAACAACGAGCGTTTCATAGGTATGACCATTTTGCAGTACTTTTCCTTTGGTGGAAAAGACCTTTCGGGAAGGTTGCAGTTTTTAGACATTTATATTTTCCTAACTTCTTCACTCGAAACTTTGGCTAAAAACCACAAGAAAGATCGACCCTTCACCATCTTAAAAAACTGCTCTCGATTCGGTAGACTGGTTCGCGCCAGGAGCGAAAAAGGAAGAAATCTTGGGTTTATTGACGCAAAAAGGCCACTACCTGTACGAGTAGGTGCAGTCTATGGATGTGTTTGAAGACCAGGAATTACCTCCTAAAGCGGCATTCATCTCCTCTGTACGATGTGAAGGCATCACCGATACAGAGTACAATCATGCAACGTCAGTTTGGAAGTTTCTGGATGATAAAATTATTATCTTGTATATCAGATGATCGACGTGTATCTTTTCACTAATATTCTCTCTATGTATGATCCCATTACCAAAGTTATTGACGTTGGTTTACCATGTGACCTTGTTTTCTTTGATTTCAGTAAAGCTTTCGATACTGTCTCACATGCTAAGCTTTTGTCCAAACTTACTACTTTCGTTTTTTGTGTGGCATTATTTCCTGGCTTAACTCCTACCTACTCCTTAGGCAGCAACGGGTCGTCCTTTGTGGTTCCTCCACTCCTTGACTTCACGTTACCTCTGGTGTTCCTCAAGGCTCCGTTCTTGGTCCCTTCCTGTTCAATATTTTCATCTCTGACTTAACTTCTGTTATTTGTTCTCCTAATGCCTGCTATGCTGATGACTTTAAAATCTTCTCTGACTCTGTTTCCTGCAAATTACTTCAAGAAGTTATCCAACGTGTTGCACACTGGGCCTCTACCAATTCCCTTCTTTTACATACTGATAAATGTCACGTTCTTTACCTTGGGAATAATAATCCGCACTTTCCTTACTACCTTTCTGGCAAACCTATCACTCCTGTTGTTAATCATCCTGATCTTTGGATCCTTATTGATAGCGCTATAAATTTCAATCTTTACACTGAAAAGTCATCTCCATAGTTTTTCGTAAAGCCCATTTTGTACTGAAACGTTTCTCCAACCATACACCCTCCCTGTTTGCTATTTTATATAAAATCTTTCTCCTCCCAGTCTTTGGTTACTGCTCCCAAATTTGTCGTCCTTACCATCTTTACTCACTTACTCATCTCGAAAACTGCCAACGTCGCCTTACCAAATGGTGTCACACTATTCATTCCTTACCTTTTTCCAATCGCCTACGTAAACTTGGGCTTTCCTCCACCCATGATCGTTTTCATCGTGGCGACATGATACTTACCTACCAACATTTTCACAATCTTCTTGATGTGGACCCTGTTCTTTCCCTCATTCCAAATGTAAACTTCACTCGTGGCCACCGACACTGTATTTCTGGTACTGTATCTTGGACTAAACTACGCTTTCACTTTTTCACTGAAAGGGTTGTTCAACCCTGGAACTCCCTCCCTCAATCTGTTGTTTGCTCTCCTTCACTCAATGCTTTCAAATCACGCTATAACGCTCTAGTTGCTTAACTTCTTTTGGGGTTTTGGGGGATGGTGGGTGCTTCGTGCACCGTCAATTTCTATTTCTATATCTATTTCTATCTTCTAGACGACATTCTTCAGACTTTCAGGGAAATTTGCTCGGTCAATGACGGCATAGATCCTTGCTACTACGTATCCACTAGGGTGGAGTGAAAAACACTTTTTTTTAATTTCGAATCGGCTAGGTGCGGAAAAGTTGCCTTTTGGCCTCCTATCACTCTCCCAAAAGCAAAAAATTCTAAAATAATTTTCAGAGTTGCCCCAAGGGGTTCAAAGCTTGTAAATTCTATGAAAATTTGACGTTTTTCTTTAAATTTTCCGAAAGTCACAACATTTGAATTTAAAATCGGCGATGAGGCCAGAAGATGCCTTTCATCATCAATATTGCACGCAAAAAATTGTTGACCTTGCAATATATTAAGAGGTGCCCCAAGGAACGCCAAGAATCATCAAAAATGGGAATATTACACAATGTAAAGCAGATGAACTCGCTCATGCTCCATTGCCACAAGACGTCAAAATCGCCTACCAACATATCTTTGGTGTTGCTTCTGCGTTTGTGAATGTGAGTTTGGGGCTCTGCCTCTGTTACCCGGTTTCCAGCAAAATCGAGCCCCTACAAACGTGTTTGGCGCGAAATCCTATTGGGAGGTACTATCTAGTTTTCGTTTATTTTCCACTACTGTGTCTGATCTACATCACGTTTAAAGGTCTTTTTTTGTTTTAGATTGAATGCTGTGCTGAACAGAACTGGGAACAGTGAGTGAACAGAAACACAGACTGACAGTAACTAATAACTATGGCGGGAAAAATATCAGTCAAACCCAAAACAAGACAAATGAGCAAATGTCCTGATTTTGGTGCTCCTGCAAAAATGCCTAAGACAGTGCTGCCAACAAACGCTGACATCATGAAGTATTTTCTGTATATTCGAGGGGAAATGAAGCCAAATTAACCTGTCGCCAAGGATCCTACAGTTACGGATGTTGCAAACGCGTTGCGTGTGGAACTGAGTGTTTATGGTGCAAGGCTTCTATATCAATTATTCTCATACGTAAATGTTCAGTGGAGAACATAAAGTTGTACCACAATAAGTACCGTAACGTACTGAAGCCCTACAAGGTTGGAAAAATGATTCTAAATATTTAGCAAAGCTTCAAGACTTCCTCAAAGAGGCGAAGTCTCAATTGTTTGATATTTCTGCATGCAAGTGTGTAGACATGTCCTTGTGCCAATGTGAGAAAGCAAAGAAAGTTCCTAACGGTAAAAGGGTATTCTTACTCGACCAAAGTAGTTCCAAAAAATACGATGATTGGCAGATTGATGCAAAAACAACCAAGAAACGTCCAGAAAGGGAACAAAGAAAAGACAAAGAAAAAGAACGTTCGGTCAAAGCTACTTCTAACTCTGTTCTCGGACCATCTAATTCTAAAGCCAACCTTTATTAATCTGATATTGGTATGTTGGATGATACTGAGACTGAGTGGGATTGTAATGCCGATGATTCATGTGAGATTAGTGTTAATTCTGTTCTGCTGACAGCATCGTCTTCCGCTTCTGAGTTCCCATCCCATCTGAAATGAGTGATATTGCTTCAACAATGGAATTGCCTTCTGCTTCGTGGATACGTACAAAACTTTCAAATCTAGCAGGAGAGTGTGACGAATAGATATACGCATATCTGATCGTAGCGCTGCAGCAATAGCCTTTTTGAAGAAGTCATGAAGCTTTGCTAAATATTTAGAATCATTTTTCCAACCTTGTAGGGCTTCAGTACACTACGGTTCTTGTTGTGGTACAACTTTATCTTCTCCACTAAACTTTTATGGGAAATAATTGGTATAGACGCTTTGTACCATAAACACGCAATTCCACACGCGACACGTTCTGCAACATCCGTAACTGTTGAATCCTTGGCGACAGCTTTATCTGGCTTCATTTCCCCTCAAATACACAGAAAATACTTCATGATGTTAGCGTTTGTTGCCAGCACTGTCTTATGCATTTTTGCAGAAGCACCAAAAACAGTACATTTGCTCACTTGTCTTGTTTTGGGTTTGAATGATATTTTTCCTGCCATAGTTATTAGTTACTGTCATTCTGTGTTTCTGTTCACTCACTGTTCCCAGTTCTGTTCAGCTCAGCATTCAATCTAAAACAAAAAAATGACCTTTAAACGTGATGTAGATCAGACACACTACTGGAAAAGAAACAAAAACTAGACAGTACCTCCCAATAGGATTTTGCACCCAACACGTTTGTACGTGCTCAATTTTCCTGGAAACTGGGCTACAGAGCCAGAGCACCAAACTCACACTCACAAACGCAGAAGCAACGCCAAAGAAGATAAGTTGGTAGGCGTTTTTGCCATCTTGTGGCAATGGGGCATGAGCAAGTTCATCTGCTTTACATTGTGTAACATTCCCATTTTTGGTGATTCTTGGGGTTCCGTGGGGCACCTCTTAATATAATGCAAGGTCAACAATCTTTTTGGCATGAAATATTGATGCTGTAAGGCATCTTCTGGCCTCATCCCCGATTTTAAATTCAAATGTGGTGACTTACAGAAAATTTAGAGTAATACGTCAAATTTTCATAGAATTTACAAACTTTGGACCCCCTTGGGGCACCTCTGAAAAATTTGTTACAATTTTTTGCATTTCGGACAGTGATAAGGAGGCCAAAACGCAGCTTTTCCGCCCCTAGCAAATTCGAAATTGAAAAAAGTTTTTTCTACCATAGAAAGCACTCCACCCTAGTATCCACACCAGGGTTTGGGCTGGGCAGCTGTGTTGAAAAAAAACCAAAGCTGAACTAGAACAATAACTTACAACTTCTGATATCAGAGGTGGAACAACTTTTTGTGTCAAAAAAGCACTCGATCTCCAATAACAAATATCTACTAGATACTTACGACGACAATTTACCTAGTCCGTGTGTCTAGTAGATTTGGAAGTCAACAACTTACATGGGCTAGCCATGACGGAATTCCTTCCCTATGATCGATTTAGCTGGCTGACGAGGAAAGAAATTCTCGAATTTCGCTGGGCATCGGTCGAAAAAGATTCGGAATACGGCTATATATTGGAAGTGGACTTGGACTATCCGCTTGAGCTCCACAACGATCACAACGACTATCCTCTAGCGCCACAAAAGTTTAAAATAATGCCAAAACTCGTGTCTCCCTTTATGAAAGAAATGGCAGGAAACGAGAAGATCGTTTCTACTTCCAAACTGATGACAAACCTGCTCCCGAAGAAAAACTACGTAGTTCATTACAGGAATTTACAATTCTACTTGTAGCATGGTTTAATTTTTAAAGACATCCGCAGAATTCTAAAATTTCGTCAGAAGCAATGGCTAAAATCCTACATAGACTTTAACAACGAGAAGCGTCAACTAGCTACGTCGACGTTCAAAAAAGACTTTTTCAAATTGAAAAATAATTCGGTATTCAGACAAATATTGGAAAACAAATTGCAGCGTTTAACCGTTAAATTAACCATCAATTCAAAAAAATCAATCAAGTACAGCACTCTACCACACACAGATTCCTTCAAAATCTTCAACGAAAACCTCGTACAGGTAAGCTTAAAGCTTTGTAACTTCAAGTGCAACTTACCGACTTACTCCGGTTTCTGCATCCTTGTACTTTCCAAACTTACGATGTACGAATTTCACTACGAGTTCGTGCGTCCAAAATACAGAGACCGCGCGCGTTTACTTTTCACGACATTAACAGTCTGTTTTATGAGGAAGAGACTGACAATTTTTACCTGGATATGGAAAGTGAGCTAGACAGATTCGACTCCAGCAATTATGAACCGTCACATCCTCTATACAGCATTAAAAACAAACCAAGTCCTGGGGAAAATGAAAGATGAGACGGCCGGCATCCCGGTCAAAGAATTTGTAGGTTTGAAAGCAAAAATGTACGCTTTTTTAGTCGGGGAAGATAGCATTAGAAAGGCTAAAGGATAAAGTGTTTATCCAAAAAAATCGCTGCTACAAATACTACAAAAAAGCGCTATTTAGAAAACATCATCGAAAGCCACGTGGAGAAGCATACAAAGTAAGGATCATCAACACGCCACGGTTGAAATTTCAAAAACATTCGTATCTTCCTTCGACGATAAGAGATTCGTGTTGGACGATGGAATACATACGTTAGCGCACGGTCACTAAAAAACTGGCATACTGCACGATTTTGTAGACGATGTAATCGATCCGATTGAGGATGAAGAAGCTGAAGAGCATGCTTAGCTGGTGAAAGATGAGGAGGAATCAATCTGTGAAACACCGAGAAAAAGCGAAGAAGAAAAAATAGTGGCTAATAAAATGAAAAGAGCCGCTGCTTTTCATGAGAAATGTGTGACAGAAACTGTCGAACAGAGAAAAGCTAGGTTCGAAAAAATGGCCACCACTTTTGCTAAGAAACTTGCGACAGATACTGTCGAGCAGAGAAAGGCTAGGCTGGAGAAAATGGCCGCTGGTAAAAGAAGAAGAAAATTTATGTGAAAACTTCATTGGTAAAATTTTGGAGGTACCCTTTATCGAAAATTTTTTTGACTTTAGAAATTCTGACTTTATCTTTTACGATAAACTTTGGTTTTTCAGACGGTCCTTTAGGTTTTGCTTGCCTCAACAACGGTTCGTGCTGCCTGATTACTTCCCTAAGTTTCAACTCTTAGTAGAATGGACAGTGTCGTTGTACTGGGAAACTAACTCGTCGATAATATTTACCCATTTATAACTTCCCCGCCTGGTGAATCTTTTCCACATCATAGGTTTAAGGGTTATGTTGAATAGTTCTACCATGCTCGCATTCAGATCCGAATGCGTAGAGTACATGTTGATGTTGTGACGCTTAAGGAGTACTTTGAAGTCTTTATTGTAGAACTCGCTACCTAAATTGACTTGTAAATCTTTTGGGGGTGTCGCTCCCACGAATATTTTCTTGAAAGCTTTGGTAACGCCTCTACCGGATTTAGATTTAAGGGGAATAGCCCAAGCAAACTTGGACATGACATTAATACAGGTTAATAGGTAGTTAAACCCTTTATTAAGTTTAGTAAAAGGTATCATTTCCACCAAGTCAGCCTGCCATAGATCGTTCAGGCCCAGTACAATCACTTTCCGACTCGGAAAATTTTTTCGCACTGGTTTGTGAAGTTCTTTTACAAGTTGGTCCATTTTTTTTTATTTCTCATTCCGAATCTTAGTTTCGTTTTCATGATCTTCCTTACAATCAAAGCGGCTAGTTTCTCCCGCCATGTCAGAGAAGGATCGTCTCTCACTCTTTGAGCTTTGGAGGCGAGAACTTTATCTATGACGTGCCAATCTTTTAAATCTGAGCTCTCGGAGTAAGCTATATCGTGTTCTTTGCACGCTTCATCGAGTTGATTAATCCCAGGATCTCCTCGAGTCAATCTTTTTCCCAGTATTGATAGCCGGGCAAATCCAGTTTACGATTTTTTGTACGATTCCTTTCCCAGATTTGATAAAGAAAGCTTTTTTCGTTCCACATGCCTCCAAAATACAACTTCCATTTGTCTGTTATTTTTTGCGGTTATAATAACAGACGGCTCGGGGCTTTAGCTGTGAGACGCTTACATTTGACGCAGTACTTGATCTTGATATCGGTTCTTTTTGTTTTATTCGTAATTTTTTTTAATCTAAACTTTAATTTGGATAAGCCACTCTTTTCACCCACACAGTTATGATTTGTGTTTGCATTCTGATAAAATATCGATCATCTAGTTTCTATGTCCATTGTGACCAGCCGATGCAGACTCGTACAAAAGCCTCGATCGTTAGGATCGTCATAATATTTATAATCTACTCTGCTACCCGCCTTTTTAACCATGCTACACCCCTTTTCTTAGATTTTTTTCACATCCTCCTGACTCTGACAAACCATGGTTACGTACTTGGTGCTATGATTAGATTTGGGTTCACGAGTTTTTGAATCGTTGTTGATACAAATGGCATCGGTATTTTGTAACATGTTCGCGTAAGCTGCGTTACCTTCTTGTGAGTAGGAGGATTCTTTCAACTCTCTAGAAACTAGCAAAGTCCAAAGCCCGCGTTCCCCGTTTACTGCTTCCCCGACAGTAATGTCATTTTCAAAAATTTTAACCACTTTATTACCTATGGTCAGCTCTCCTTTTTTCGTGTCATACTGAAGTCCGAATACCGAATTAGTTTCCTTGGGATTTTCGAAAAATTTTGTCAAGAAATATGCAGCCGTTGGTCCGATAATCTGACCGGATAACAAACTATCGAGGGACCAGAGAGTGGGCATGTAGGGAAGCTTTGGGGGTAGCTTGCACCACGGAATATGAGGGGGAGACTTTAGGGCCGGTGCTCGCAGTGGCGTATTCAGTTTGGGCCTCGGGAGAAATTTGTATTATCGGAGGACTTGAATATTCGGCGATACTAAAACTGGAATTCTCTCTAAGAATAGTGAAATCGGAAGGAGTCAATGATAAATTCGTTTCGTAGTCATCCTCGTCACTTTCTACCTCTTTATAAGCTTTAATCGGGGTAGTTTGCGTGGCTAGAGTGTTTTTAATTGGCGTAGTTTGTGAGCTTAGAGTGTTATTAATCGGCGTAGTTTGAGTGGCTACACAGAGGACCGGTTTCAGGGTGCTTACTACCGGTTTAAAAAAAATTCTTGTAATGATTCTTCTTGCCTCCTCTCGCCCAAACGTCGATTTAGAAAATTTTCAGTTAAACGTCTTTTGAGTTTTACTATTTCTCGTTTCGTCTCCATTCTTTTGTTTAATAGGTAAAAACAAACGTTTGTATCTCCCATCGTTTAACGTTTGTTAATTAATAAAAACTGTAAGGCTTTTTCCAACACGTTCTACAAAACGTTTTAAAGTACGAAAATTCCATGTCGGGGTCAACATGATTTTCGTAAACGTGTTTCAAATTTAAATCATCCACGGGGAAAAGAATTAATAAATTTACGTTTTCTCTGACCACTTGTTTAGGAATTCTCGTTTAAGGTTGACTGCAATAAAAAAACATTGGCGTTTGAATGACGTCCTTGAGCGACGTAACGTTCGATGTTTTTTTGTTTGTCCAAAAGGCATTCGTCAAAAAGAATTAGGTTTGGAAATTTTGGCCTAGTTCTTCGGACGGAATTAAATCAATTTGAGAATCGTGTAAAAATGCTACGTTCTGTCTAATTTTTTCCTCAATTTCGGTAAATACAGACTGCAAAGCTTTGTACTTTGGTTGACAAAGTTTTACTGTAAATAAATAATCGATCGTAGTCGAGCCATCATTAGTTACAGTTGAAATTAAACAACATGTTAGTTTTTCCACAATTTGCGAGGCCTATAATTAGACATCTGATATTGGAAGGTAGGAACAGATGATTTTTAGGTTCTTTCTTAGGTACAAAAAAGTCGAAGTTTTTAATTTCCATCGCGTTTTTTTATTTACGCATTTTTTTAAATTTTTACAGTGATACCAAACCCATAAATACTTTGTCAGTAAATTTCTCGGCAGTATTGGAATGAGCTACCCCAAAATCTACGTTGTACCATAATTTCACGTTGCTGGGAGACTCCTCAGTGACGTACAGCGCAGTAATTTTCCCAGCGACTTCCATCAGATTTAAAACGTTGAAAGATGGCAAGTTAAACCACGGTTTGTCAATATCATTTTTATTAAGTTTTCCTTTAATTTTGTGAATATTCTCGTACACAAGTTCTAAAACAGAGTGGTTTGTCTCTGTTACCCTCGTTCGCCTTTTCGCAAGAGGAATAACAGGAAGAAGCCGAATGCATAGAATTGGAATAATTGAACGTAGTCAAAGACACAGGTTTTTGATCGTCAAAATCGATATCTAGTTTCGTACAGATGTACCATTTAAGTTTTCAACATTTTTTGAGTCTGGGTTGCTAGGTGAAATCCACCCTTTATATTTTGATTTTTCGTCCGAAACGGGAGTAACCAAACTCTTTAAATCAAGGAAAGGAGATAAGGAAAACTTTACGCCGTTTTTAATTTTTGTACCATTCTCGATTTTAACTTTCAGCAAGTTTTTTTGCATGAGCTTGGAAAGATTCGTTTGCCAGATTGGTTGAGAATTTTTTTTTAACATTTTTTATCATCGGCACATTTAAAAAAAGGATGTCAGTCAACAAATTTGGACATCCGTTGAAAAGGGCGAGAGAGAATGATTCGATCGAATTGGTCAGAGAGGTGAGCCAGAACTTGGATATGTTTTAACCCCGGACAACAACTACGATATGCAAAGCAAGCGGTTAACTAAAGTAGAAGACGCTATCAAACCTGAAGATACCGTCAATTATTCTCAGATCGGAACTCTAACAACGGACGTTCAGAAACTTAAAACCGACTTGCCTCCATCCATTACTCTTCTCTCCGACGAATTGACGTCCACCATTTCTAGCATCGAAAAAAAATTTTGTACGTAGATGGGTCTGACGGAAGTTTCTACGCGAAGAAGAAGAAAATTAAGGTCGTGGCTTTCCCCCGGCACGCTGCAGATGTAGCGACAAAGTCTACGTTGACAGGAATTCCCTATTACAGGATGAGCAGAAAGTGTATCTCAACGCAACTAACAAACAGATAAGAAATCTAAGCGAACCTACTTTACCGAGTCATGCCGCTACAAAGGTATTCGTTGACAGCAATTGCTTGATACAAGACGATCAGAAGATATACTTTGACGCCTCGAACAAACCGAATATCTAAGCAATCCGACTTTACCTAGTGACGCGGCTCTGAAGAACTTTGTGCACGAAAATCTTTTTATGATAATCAGTTTCTGCATGAAAACCCCTTTGCATAAAGAAGTTGACTGGTTCGTTATTCCGGATCTATCGCGAACTAAAGAAGTACAACTTCTGGTTTAATTCGTAAAGCAATTTTATACTGCAATGATTCGAGCGTAGAAGTCGTTGTTAAATGTATAGCGGGAATGAAAACCTTTCACATTACTAAAACAAAGGAAGCTCATACGACGACTACCATTTTTGACATTCCTGACGAAATGAAAAAGATTCGGCCATCACGGTACACATGGTCGAAGATTTTGATACGGAAGACGTTTATTTCCAGTTAAATTTGCACGTCACTTTTCAATAGATTTTCATCCTGTCTAAAACAGCTTCGTAGTTACGAGCCTTAGAGAAAGTGCTTAGGACAAATAAACAAAAGTGCCCACACCAAATCTGGTCAAAGTTTTGCACGCGCTCATAATTGTATTTATTCCCGGCCTCAAGTAGTTAACAATGGACCGAGGAGGACCCACGTTGCCAAAAGTATCGAAATAACAGGGTTCGCCAAAATTGGTAGAATAGGCTACCCAGTGACTTCCGTCTTCCGTCTTCCAAGTTTACGATTCCATTTTCGCCAGTAGGCTTAAGTTTTAAAGGAAGCGTGTCTTTACTAAAAGTACCTCTAAATTTCGGAATTTTCATTACTATAGCAAATTTGTTTAAATCATGGTTCGTTAAAGGTTTATCAAAGTCGATTAAACCCTGAGTGGTCTTAAGTAAAGACCTTTGCCACGGAATAATTTTTTGGTTTCGTTTCTCGTTAATTTTTTTTCTTCCACCTTCCACCTTCCACTTGCTTATGCTGTCGCATGAGTTCAGCTAGAATTTGTGCATCATTTTGTGCTTTTTTTTATGGCAGCTACAACCCCCGCGGTCCATCCTGCCAACCCACCAATTCCGGACAAAATAGGCCCAAGCAACGCCAACGACAAAAACCCACCTGTCTTTTTTTGCGGTCTAGTTTTGAGTGCTATATCTTTTTTATTAATAAACAACTTCGACTTTGCCTCTATCCAACCTTAGATTCATTTTCCTGTCACCAATGAGCAGAGTGTGACAGACAGTGTTAGCTGGCACATCTGCTCTAAACTTTAGTTTGACTTGTATCCACGATTCCGGATTGCAGCCTCTTGGATTGTTTGGAGCAATCCAACACAACGAGTGGATAGGCTTTCTTGAACTGAAGCAAGTTGAAACTAAAATCGTTGGTGTCGTAACACAGCTGACTACATTGCTGCGCCATTCTGTACAAGCCGACGTACTCTCCAGTGAAAAAATTAGTATTCAGATCGAGAAACGGATATCTTTCAGAATTTAGAGTCACTTGAGCATCGTGCAAACTACAGTGGTCGAAAACGGCCCGATTTTTACATAAAGCATCCTGTCTGTTTGTTTGATAACATAGAACTATCTACCTAGGTTTTTCAACGACGGAAGTAGCAGCACGCTCCAGGTAAATTTCGTATTTTGAGGGAGCTTGCAGCTATCGTAATGCCAGTGTCTAAATCCCAAATCCATCGTAGTTCCATCGTCTATGAGATTGTAAAGATTAAGTTTTTTCATCGTCCGATGCGGTAACGTGGGGGATGAGCCAAGACATGCTACTGATAACAACTTTACCATTGTCCTCAGCTGCAGCTTTGAAGATGGCATTTGTATCGCTGGTCCTCTTGCAAGTGAGCATGTGTTTAGTTCCATAAATTTGCTTGTCGTAATTTTCGAAAAATCCCATGATGTATTTCAAGGGAATAGCGAATGTAAAACTTCCTTTGGGAGTTGTTTCAATGATGATGGACGCGTTCCGCTGTTTGAAACCCAAGTTGTCGGTTAGATCAGCAGCGACAGAAGCTGCCCTATCCAATGCCCAGCACTGACCGAGCAATGCCAGCTGTTCCACCGATCCGTAAGACAGCAGCCCTTTCATTAGTGTACCGAATCCCGTATAATTTAACTCGTCTACTTGTTTATCACCTAGATGGTATTTTATATTAGAAAACAGGAACATGGGAGCATTATTAATCAACGTCGCTGCATCAACATCGGCATAAGCCGAGTCATCGTGCTTTAGCAACCTACCTTTAATCAAGAGGTAACTGTTGGCAATGTGCAGAAATAAATCTTGGTATTCCACGTGTATTCGAATTTCAGAATGTACGTTGTTGAGATTCGGACCGACGATGGAATTATATTCGTGATAGGTGTAAGATTCGATTGGCGAGTCGTACAATAAAGGTTCGTTGAATTTTAAATAGTCTTCTACAATGCTCATTTTCTAGCCGTTGTTATAAATTTGATGACAAATTTGTTTCTAGGCGTTAAACTGCTTGTGTTTTTATTATTATTAATTTTTTTATTATTAAAGTTTTGTAAGAATCCCTTTCATTTTTTACCAAATACGAACATCTTGTCCTTTTTTTTATTTTTAGATTTTAAATGAAGTCGAACCGTGAGGGTCTCGCCAATCAGATTCAATGGATTGTTTGTCTGAGATGTAAACCACACTCTTATACTTCTGATTAAGTTCATATTAATGAGTAAATAGATTAAATTATGCGGAGACTCGATGATTTTGAAACCCGGAGGTGAAGTTGGATAAAACGAATATAAAGCGGGTTGAGTGTCACCGTTTACGTAAGAATTTCCAATAATGTCAACGTGCACAAAAATTGTGTTTATATTTATTATTTCGACGGTATTTTGACTTTCTCGACTCCTCAAGTAGGTTCCTAAATGAAACCCCAAGACTCGAGCCAAGCTCTTTTCACCCGTAAAGGCTATTCCATATTTTGAATTATTACCCTGTCATGACCATTTTGATCTATCGAGTTTTTGAGAAATTTATACAAATCTTCAATTTCGTAAGTTTTGGGATTGACTATCACTTTCTGCTAAGTTATTCCTGCATCTGCGGTATATTTATTTTCGTTATTTTTTTAATCGATGTTGTATATGCTGTTATACATGCCTAAATAAATAAGCGCCAATTCGAAGCTTTTTTTAGGGTCCAAATGAATCGGAGTATTTAGATGAAATCTTAAGTCAGAGTCTTTGTCAGTGAGGATAAAAGAACAAGAGACCATTTCTTTTTTTAAATTTTTAATTCCCTTTTTTCATCCGATAACAGTGTCATAGGAGGAAGTAGAAGCACTTTCCACCCTGCTTCAGATAGATGAAAGGGATAAAATAAAAGGTAGCAAAAGACATTTTTCGCCCAGATCGAAGAAAAAGAAAAAAGTGGTAAAAGGCACTTTCCCACCCTCTTCCAGATTGACGGCCCGCCGGAACCCCCGACTTTGATCATGTGACCGAAAATTACGTCATTACCCCCAATTCGATCGCGTAACTGGAAGTACCGTAATAGGAGGTAGCACCAATCCTCCAGTTCGACGAAAACGTATAAAAGGTAGTAAAAGGCACTTTTCCAGCTTCCACCATCTTGACAAATAGGAAAAAAAAAAAGGTTTTAAAAGATACTTTTCCACCCTCCTCCAGTTAGACGAAAACCGGAAGTGATGCCCCCACTTTTCATCAGGTGAATGGAAGTGGATCATTACCTCCTTTTTGATCAGGTGACTGGAACTGGTATCGTAGGATGTAGCAAATAGTACTTTCCCACCCTCCTCCAGGTCGACGAAAGCCGGAAAAAGGCAGTAAAAAGCACTTTTCCACCTCCCAGATTGATGAAAAATGGAAGGACGCAATTACCCCCCACTTTTTATCATGTGATTGGAAGTGCATCATTACACCCACTTTTATCACGTGAGCAGAAGTGGGGGTATATAGGTAACTTAATATCGTATTATACCTTATTCCTGTGCTTGTTTCTATAGCGTGGAAGTTGTGCACATTGTGTGGTGTCATGGCCCTGTAAGTGCATGAAGATTGGCCGATTCATATGAAGTCCTAAAAAGAATGAATCGGTAACTTTAACTTGCATTTGGGTGCGTTTTTGAACGGCAAATCTTTTGGAAAAAATCTATACATGCATATATGTGCAAGTATGCCTTCTTTTACGTTTCCGTTTTTTGGTGGAAATCAACCTTTACACTTGTATCAGTAATGCTTTCAAATATAAAAGTTGGTAATATAATAACGTTTGTTTTGAACTAATGCTGCCCACTTAAAAAAATAAAAATGTTTAGCACTAAAGTGAACCCAAGTGTATTTCATCTGAACTTTGGGAAAAAATCGTCAGAAGAGTGTTCTGTACTATTTAAAGATTCCCTTGTTAGCATGCCATAAATCAGTTCTGACATTTTTCCAAGTTAACACATTACATACAAATCCAGACGAAATCCACGCGAAGTTAAATATTGAAAAAGTCGTTCAGTTGTTTATAATTATTTTGTTGATATAGCAAAATTTGGGAAAACATTCAGCAATATTATGCTTACACTGCACCGCAGTAATAACTGCGTGTTCAGAAGCATTAGTAATCAAACTTTTTCTTACTTCTTCTCATCATTCTCGGTATCTAATTATCTTATGTCTTCACCTGGTCCTTCCCTGCTTCCTCAACGAACGAAATAGAAATTAACATTTCAAGTGGTTTTTTTTTATAATATAATGACACCATCCGAAATGATTAATATGTATGTGTAAAGAGTATCTACTAAAATTTCTTTCAGCAACGTTCTTTATTATAGCGTGATTGAACTTTAGTACTTAACAGTCGAGAATTTTGATGTAAGTAAATAATAATAATAATAATTTATTGCATCACATTGCTCGAAGTTTCAATGAAACTTGTATGAGCTACAATAACATACATGAAAATTAATAATTTAACACATTAATAAATTAACACAGAACAAAAAAAAGGGTCAGAGAAAAGGCGCATATATTATTACATATTACACATATTTTTAACATGAATATACAAATATTTACAATGTTATATATTCATAATCATTACTTAGGTACTAAAAGTTATATTTTTTCAATATTGACATTGTTTTGTTAGTTCTATTTTTAATTCTATTTCTAAATCTCCTTTATTTTGGTAGTTCAGCATTGTTGGGCTTAGTTTATTGAAAATTTTAGGTATATAATATTGTTTGTTCCTTGATCCATAAGTATTTTAAATCTCTGTTTTATTTTCCGTATTCGTATTCCTTTATTTTTATCATAAGTTTTATGTGTATATAATAATATTTTAAGATAATCACATAATCACGCAATTCTGTTATTTTTAGAATATTATTTTTTACATATGATTTATTTGTTCTTTCTCCTTCCTTTTCAAACAATACTTTTACTATTTTGTTTTATGTAATCTAAGTAATACATGATCGCTAGCAAAGCCATAAATTTCAATCCCATATTGTAGTAGACTTTCAATCCATGCATCACATAAATTTTTTTCATTGTTTTTGTTTAACAGAATTGTAACATTATATAATTGTGGTATCAATTTCCTTAATTTATTTATTAAAGTAATAATATGCTGTTTAAAATTCCATTCAGAATCAACATCCATTCCTAAATATATTGTTGTTTTAAAAACTTCTAATTCATTACATGTGTTCTTACAGTAATGTTCATTTGTATTTCCTTTCATTTTCGGTAACGTTATTTCTAACTGTACTGTTTTCCCCTCACTTATGAAAAGTTTATTTTCCATCAGCTATCCATTTAACCATATTTAAGTCAGTTTGTAAATTCCTTATCATATCTTCATAGTTATAATTTATTGAAATCATTATTGTATCATCAGCAAACATGAATATTTTATTTATGCTGTCAGGAATGTCGTTAACTTAAATTTAAAAAAAGCAATGGCCCTAATAAAGATCTTTATGGAACTCCATATTTTATCTCTGTAAATTCACCATATCCATTACGTATTTCAATTTTAGCTTTCCTGTTTTCTAAATAACTTTTAATTAAATTAAGAATTTTTCCTCTTAGTCCAATATTTTCACATTTTCTAAGTAATATTTGTTGATCAAAGGTCTCGAATGGCTTTTTAAGATCAATTGAGATCGTACCAACATACCAATATGCACTTTCCTCGCCATGTGACACGAGTTTCCAACAATTGCCATCATGCGGTCATCGAGATAAGCGCTCAGTCGTGTTGCTTTCCTCTTTAGATACTGCCCAGCCACGCACTGGCTAGTCACGCAATGAGTCAGGCAGACAGCTTGTTCGCCTCAAAGCGACGCTGAATGAAAGAATTGAGGGAGGGTGGAAAGGGAAAATAAAATTTCTGGTTAGGTGTTGTGTGTCGCAAGTAAAAGTAGAGCAAATCGAACAATTCAATGTTTTGGCGTTAGTTAAAATTGTCGTTAGTTGTTTTTAATTGACATTAATTTGTAGGTTAAAAAAAGTTAGTTAAATGCTATTAACTCGTTTGCAGCCGAAAATATTTTGATAACCTAATTTCGGTATTAGTTAGTGAAACAACGTAGTATATTAGGCTTGAGCAACAATTTCATTATGCGAATATGAAGAAAACTTCTGCTTTATTTCCTTTCCCCTTGCAAACGCCGCCTGCCTTCAATTCAACACACGGTCTCCCGCACGCAAACAGCTCTATCTAAACTTTCCTTCCTCCATGCATAAATTCCCACTATGTCAAAAGGGGAAGCTTGCGGTTTGGCGATTTCCTTCGTGCACATCTCTTATAGGTGGAAAAATATAAAATTGGCCTACCTTGTTGTCGGTCAGGTGACTTCAACTCAGGTGTACACATGAACTATTAGGAACGGTGAACGCCGCAAGGATTTACATCGCACGGAATTGTCACAGCCGATGATGTTTCATCGTTATAGAACATGGGCTCACTAAGCCATTAGCACATATTCCTGGTAGTTTTAGCCCTAATTTAAACCACTTAATAGCTACACGCGAAAATACAAACATCATCCTGCCAGAAATTGACAGCAGAGATGTCGCGTCTACCATAAATTAGAAAGTTGGATATAGCATCCTACTTCTTCCGGTTCTATGTGCGGCCCAAGCGGTAGTTGCGGTTACTAATAACTCTCACAATGCTTTTGCCGTCAAAGCAGCACAAAGGTAAAAGCATTATCAGAGGTATTAGTAGGCTATAAACTGCAGAACATGAAGGCTGCAGTTGGTAGCCTTCAGTGCTCTCCAGGTTTGAACATTTTTTGATGGTCTGCACTTATTATGGCCTATTGGGGTGAGTGTATATGTATTGTGAACACCCAGAGATCGTGTGGAGCCTACCAGGAGCATTGTGACTGTTTTTGAACCAGATATATCTGTACTCTGACATTGTGTTTACATTCTGTGGTTGGAGGCAGCCATCTTGAATTTCGTGTTGCCCAACTTTTTCTGAACTTGTGATTCAAAACTGGTTCCAGGACTGGGGTTAGTAATTTTTTTTCTTTCTGGTTTCTTGCTGTGGTGGTACACTGGAAGCTCCGTACCACTTTTACCTCAATTTTTAAATTTTTATTCACCTTTTTTAACCTTTTTTGGAAATTTTCTTCAATCCGTTAAAAAACCATAAAAGCTGTTTTTGTGTGGTGAGGCACTCTCTTAAAACATTTTATCACGTCTGTTCGCGTGTTCCAGTATGGATTCGAGCCCGGTGTTGTCAACAGATAAGTTGCGTAAAAAAACAATGTACTTTGACACAGAGGAAATCATTTGTAATGCGCCTATTCTGCAGATGTTACCAGGCCTTGATTCTGATAAACCTACCCCTATTCTTTTTCATCCTGACACACAGTTGCATGATTTTGTGAATCAACTTAAAACTGCTTTTGATGCTTCTATCATGGAAAAGGACCTTGATCTCCTCGACATAAATGAGAACATTGCACAAATTAAGTCAATTTCGACTGCTCTGCTTAAAAAATCTGGTAATGTCAAAGAAGGTGAGCCTTTTGAGGAACTACGGCAATGCTTGATGATAATGCTACTCATCTGGCAAATGAATTCAACAATGGAGTAGAGAAATTGATGAGCCGTCTTAACAATATGATCCATCTTTGAGCTATTGAAACGTTGATAGAAAAAAAAGTGCGACCAGTTTTTCCAGAAAGTTGAAGAAAGATGGATGAAATATATCTCACCCAAACCCATTAAACATAAATCGGAGATTGATAACACAAGCAAACCATCCGGACCAAATAAATCCTACTCAGTCACAGCACACCTGACATCTGATGATGATGGGTTGCCGCTACTCCTCTCTGCTCATGTGGATACATCCAGAGTTAATGGTACTACTGGGGTAAATTCCAAAACTTCCGGACCATCATCTGTGGACCTGCTTCCGGGTCACTTTGTTCTAAAAATTTAAATCTCCCAACTATTGATTGGAAATCTTACTCCTCCCAAAATCGCATTCAAAATAAATTCCTGCATTTAGTTGTGGACTGCGGGTTCATTCAACTTGTCACCGAGACCACTAGGGAGTGCAGTATTCTTGATGTAATTTTGACTGACGACCCACGGCCGTTTTTGATGTTAGTGTTAAAATGGGTCTTGGTACAAGTGTCACAATATGGTCCTGTTCAAACTCCATCACTTGCTAACTGTTACACTCGCTCAACCAAAACAGTGTATTAACTTTAATAGGTTACGTGATCTTTTGGATGAGGTCGATTCGGGAAACTGAGGTACTACAGTGCCAAAACCCAAATGAGGCTTGGAACAAGTTCAAGAGGGTAAATAAATCACGCAGCACGCTTTGCTCTCAAACTTTGAGGTACAAACAATACTCTCAAACAATGAATTCTAAGGAACTAGCAAAACTCAATAGAAAAAAATTGACGCCTGGCACAAAGTACGCTCAAACAGGTCACCAGCAAATCTCAAATTGTTCTCTGATTGCAAAAAAAATACTCCAAATGCGTGAAGGAACTTGCAACCTCACTTGAGATCAAAACCCTCCAGGAAGGGAACCTATCGGCATTGTTTCGCTTTTATCGGAAAAAAAACAAATGTTACTCGCTCTATTCTGCCACTTAGGTCAAACGGTGACCTTGTAAAGAGACGTGAAGATAAAGCAAATATTCTGAGTTCTGAATTCTCCAAAAATGGTGTTACTGACAACGGCCACCTACCTGTGAGTTTCAACATGACAAATGATCATATCATTGACAAATGTTCTACGGTGCGATTTACCAGGAATGACATTGCCAATATCCTGAAATCGCTCAAGCCTAGCCACTCAGTTCGCCCTTATGGTTTCACCGCTTACTTTTACAAGCAGATTGCTCACCAAATTGTTTTCCCATTGGAGAAAATTTTCTGCATCTCATTCACTTCAGACATTTTGCCTGATTATTAGCTAACCGCCTCTGTGGTCCCCATCTTTAAAAAAGGCAATCCTACAGACCCAAGTAATTATTGTCCCATTTCATTGACCTCTGTACCGTGCAAGATCATGGAGACCATTGTTCGCAACACAATAATGTGCCACGTCTCAAAATTTAATCTTATCTGCAATGATCAATTTGGCTTCTTGCCAGGCAGATCTACGGTTCACCAACTGTTGTTGGCATTAGATGGTTGGACCGAAGAGTTGACATCGGTGTTAATACGGATATAATTCTTTTCGACTATAAAAAAGCATTTGAATCTGTTGTACACTCTAAACTGCTCTTCAAACTGATATTCTATGGTTTTGAAAGGAAACTGTTGGCCTGGATCAGATAATTTATTTCTGGGCGTTCACAGCGTGTATTGTTGAGTGGGAGTTCTCTGCTACTTGTGAGCTGATTAGTGGTGTCCCTCAGGGCTCTGTGCTCGGCCCGCTTCTCTTTGTCCTCTTTCTAAACGACTTTCAAAATGTTGAACCAAATGTATCTCAATTTAAATTCGCCGATGATCTTAAACTTTGCTCTACTGTTGTTACTGATGACGATTTTTCTGACGATTTTTTCTTGGTCCGAGGCTTGGCAACTGCCATTACCTATGGACAAATGCCAAATTTTCTCTGTCGGGAGGCCTCGGTCCCTTCATTGTTACAGCTTGGGCAACAAGAGATTGAGTACTGTTACTGAATCCTTTAAAGATCTTGGTATTTGGTTTCAACACGATCTTAAATTCTCCACCCACTGCAACACTATTGCATCCCAGGCATACCGCCGTGCTGCAATTGTGCAGCGATGCTTCGTTTCAGGGAATCTGAAAACCAAACTTTGGGCTTTTAAAGTATTTGTCCGCCCGCTTGTTGAATATGCGAGCCAGGTTTGGTCATCTAGTCTCTTGAAAGACATTGACAAAATTGAGTCTGTTCAGAGGCGTTTTACAAAGACACTACCCGGTTTGAATAAATTATCCTATTGTCAATGCCTTGGGTTACTTGGACTTGACTCACTCGAAATGAGAAGATTAAAAGCAGACTTGATCCTGACATTTAAGATTGTCCACTGCTTGCTGCCACATGATCTACCACTATTTGAATTCAGCACCTATATTCGGACCAGGGGCAATTGTCTCAAGCTTGTGACCCTTAAATTTAAACTTAACTGTAGAAAGTCCATGTTTTCTCTTAGGGTGGTGCCAATGCGGAACACACTCAGCAACAGCATTGTCTCGGCTTCCTCGGTAACCATGTTTAAGAGAATAATTAACGACTGTAACTTTAAGGCCTTTTTGTCGAGACCTGAACATTGCCCTTAATTTTTGTTGAGGCTGTTGTGACTTGGGTGCCCTTTCTCGCCGGTTTTAGTTTTATGCATTTTTTTATGCTTTTTCAAATTGTATTGTAGCTTTTATTGTAGAAATTCTACTTTTTTTTTTATTTCTTGCGGTAGGGAGTCAGTGGTATTAACTTGATATCCTTCCCTCTCGCATAGCCTCTTACACGAGGCAATAAGTGTTTTATTATTATTATAACGTCCGCTAGGACCTCATGTAGCTCTGAAAGAACTAACATGCTATATCTAGCTAAGTTTTTAATCTACGATCTTACCTCTTCCAAGCTGGTCAGCCAGATGCGAGATTAGCAACATAAGCTTCCAGATAAAGCTAATCGGTGTTACATTTTAATAACGCAAAACATGTTTAGCTTGAGACATCGAATAAATTTTGGCGGTAATATATTTTATTTAGCAAAACACAACAATATTTCAAGTCATGTCATAAATTAAAAAAAAAAACTTGTTTGCTTTAAAATTTGGGTATTACATATTTAATAAACGCCACGCGCACCAATGATTTACGCGTCCAAGAATGACCGCCCCCCCCCCGCTTTTGTCAAGAAAATGTAGGAGCGTGACGTATCATTATTACGGATTGTTGATGGGAGAGGTAGTTTCTTTTTAGTGCTGTTGTTAGTAAGTTGTACTGGCAATGTATCTGTATACCCACAAAAAGCAAAAATAATTGACGCCAAAACTTTTTTATAACTAAACAGAATCAAACGCTAAAAATAACGTATTAGAGTAAGCACGTACGCACTTCTGAGTGGCATGACTCAGTTTCGAACTGACAACCCTATTCATTCCCAACTGGCATAGCACTTTTATCGTTTTGGCCAGTGGAGGAGTGCATAACGTAAATGCCTAAAGGTGGCTATGTACTACAATATTTCTATTGTACGATTATCGCTGTTTAGCTTATTCCCATCTACTTGGTATTTTTGGCATATACCGACACGTCGTAGTACTGAAATTTGTAGTACGAATACTATAATAATTCTAGAATAGTACGCAACAGTAATTGGACGTTGTGTGCTATTAGCAGCTCTTTATTCCCTGGATTTCGTTTTTCCACTTGTCAAGGTGGTGCATTAGCGCCCTGAAGTGGTGAAAGAGACGGGAAAACAGATTATAAAATTGAAAAATTGCGTCAATTGATAATAGCTGAGCATAAAGTCGGTACTTATGTGAAGTTGTTGGATTCAATGTTTGGATTCACTTGGTTTGAAGCCTAGGACGATTACCACTGGGGTGTCTTGCTCGCCTTGCTGAGGGGGAATTATCACAAGACTGGTACTTAGTTTTTTGGCGTGTGGGTTCAGTTTTTCACTTGAATTGTCCCCTACACACACTTTGATGTGAATCTCTTGATATGAATAAATATAGCAAATTTAACATATTTAACTTTTTTTCAGTCTCGAAACTGTATTCCCGGCAATTTTTTGCGCCACCAAACCTAAACTGTGACAGAATCTGGCCATTCCCACCTTGGGAAGCAAATCTGAATTTTGTGCTCCCCCCCCACCCCAACAAACTGAAAATATCCCGAAGGTAAATACCTCCCCCCTAAAAAAATAGGAGGAGGTTTTTGCAGGAGGTACAGATGTATGACAAGATTTAGATTAGGGGTTTGAATAATATCTCTGTAATGTGTGGTGCAGTGGCAACCCGGACCACTGCACTGTGACTGAGGTTGGCGCTAATGACCAAGCTGTCGACGCGCCATTAAGCCTCATCTCCCCCCCCCTCTAAAAAAATAGTACGATAATAATAATGATAATAATACTAATAAAACGTACAACAGTACCAACACCAACTACCTTTAGCCGCACAAAATTTATTTTACTGTAACTGATTGGTTGGATTATTATTTAATAAATCTGAAAAAATAAGGCAAACTTGGTAAGGAGCAAGGTAAAATGTAGTATTACTAGTCAAAACCAGCGCAACTTACCTCAAACGATTCCGCCCCCTCCCCCTGCACCAAATTATCATCCCTCCGCATGCTATACTATCTCTCCCCTTATCACCCAACCCTCTCCCTCATGTTATATTTCATTGCTTCACCATATTTTGTTCTATTTCAAGTATTCCAAAAAAAAATTGAATAAAACAATTTTGTTATTTCCTAATCGCAGCGCACACTTTATGTTACTGCGTTGAGTATAGTCAGGACATGTCGTATTGAGCTATGGAGACAGATGTTAAACACTTTTAACAGTGGCGTAGCATTCTAGTTGGGGGCCAGTAGCATATTGGCCATTGGGGGCCCTCCTTCTAAATAAACAGGAGGGTGCATAAAAACGCACGAACTCAAACATTTCTAAGTCCATGTGTTTTCTATTTTTTATTATATTTTTGTTATGGAAAATAAATACCACTTTTTCGTACTCTAGTCAAATGGTCCATATTTTCAATTTTTTTTAACTTGGAAAAAAGTTGGATTTACATACTTTTTTCAGCTCGTGCATTTTTATAGGGAACTATATTTTTTTGATAAGGTGGGTGGACGGACGGGGAGGCTCGAAATTCATTTTTAAAATACAATTTTAAATACAATTTTAAATCGAGTTGACTAACTAGTGTACTACAAAGGAGCCTTTTTTTAATTTAATTTTTTTGGGGGGGGCTGCCCGAGTCTGGGGCCGGTGGCCATTGCTACCCTGACTTTCACATTATGGAAGTAGTGTGTTGATGTAGCACTGCTGAGGACATTCATTGCGTGTTAATTAGTTGAGCTACATTGATGGAGTCGTCGTCATGGCTTTGACCCAGGTATAACAATTACGGACCACTCGCTTAGCAGGGCTAAGCCAAGCTACATTGTTGATGTGACTTGTCATGTACTGCGTGTTGTCGTGTACTACAACTTTTCAGAAGGCCATTTCTAAAAGAAGCATTTATCCATAGTATACTCCTACCTACGACAGAATTACATGTTGTGTTTACATGTCATCTGAAATGTTAATGATGCAAAAATATTGAATTGCACTTAAATATTAGCACAAATATACAACTAGTGCACTAATTAAACACTAGGGGTAATAGATCTACCTAGTTTTATAAAATTTACAAAGAATTTTTGACTTAGTGAAAACATTATACAAATAGATGCAAAACAAGGCACCTTACAAAAAGAAGGTTGGTTTATGGGCCATTTTTTCATGAAATCAGTACAGGCAGGCGGAAATTTACTTTTCCTTTTTTATTTGTCAGCCTTTATTTTCCCGTACATTTTGGAGTTATATTTTTTTTTTGGGGGGGGGGAACACTGCCTAGTAATTCTTCTTAAAGTTGTTTAACAGCAAGAATGGAAATTTAATATTTTCATTTCTCAATAGTGACCACTTTTGATCTTTACCTGTTGTTTTTGCAGCCTCATTTCTGTTTGTTTCCCGCTAAAAATAGAAGCGGGTGAGGCCTGAGAACCAAATATATTTTTTTAATGGCCCAAAGGTTACTTTTTTATATATTTGAGACAGATGTTAAAATACAATAGCACGCACCAATTATAAAACGGCATTATAAGTAGATCACCCCAATTCAAGAATGCACTACAGAAATCAAAGTGGGATTTCCCTGTACAGTAGGCTACATCCACAAAATGAAGTAAAACAATTTTAATGAACATCTCGCACAGTTGGTCGAGAAATATTTTGTGAAATAAGACATTTCAGCATTCTAGCTTCATAAATGTTATACCGATACTAGTATTAAGTAACATTATCCATATGTAACAAAACAGTTACGGTCTTTCGCCTATTATTATTATTTCAAAGAGTCCATGTTTATTAGTTACAAGAGCTGGTAAAAAAATATGAAATAATTCCCACGTCTTATCACTTGAGGTACTTAGGTCCAACGTTTTAGTTTATTCAAAGAAAAACATAAAACAACTCGCAACTTTCTATTGAACAAAATCTTGGTTTGCACCAAAAACTTCAAATGCAACTATCAGCAATTTACATAAATGGTATGACAGCAGTTGTTTCGTTCACAGAGACATGCCTCACAGATGCATAATTTAAGGTCAATATTACAGCTACGAATATGAGCCAAAATTCAATGCAGCGTAAAAGTTACATGTTTTGCATGGCATGCCATCTTTTTTCCTTTCCTGCTGCAAATGATGAACTTGCTTGCAGAACCATTAAGTCTAAATCATCATTACCAGCAATTTGGCCAAACTATGGATGCACCGAATATTCAGCAATTAATCGATATTCAGTTTATTAAAAAATCCAAGTACTCGGTATTTGGCCGAATAACGTTAAAATTGTGGAATATTCGGCCGAATACTCGTCATTTTTACTGAAATTTTGTCCTCTGTAATCGGCGTTAGCTGACTGAAACTGAGGCTAGGGTGGTTGATTAGTTACTAAAAGGAAATGCATTCAAAGTAAAGCGACTCTAATCTACTTGAAGGTGGGGTGAGTAGAGGTACAAACTGGTTAATTCGGTATGACAAGCTTGTAATTGTTCTTGAGCAAATGAAAGTAAAAGCTTTTAGAATTTGTATTTGCAATCATGTATCTGCTAACATGATTAATGATCTGCTATGTTTATCATGAATAAGCACCATCATGAACATTGTGACGAATCATGATACACATGTTAAATCATTACTACCATTCATGATAAATCATAATATACCATGACAAGTCATTGCCCCATTAGGCATGGAGTACAGAAGTCTTGATTTTTTTATTGCATTGTCATGACAATTTTCCATAATTAGGGTACACAGTATGCAGGGAGGGAAACTCTCATTTTAAGAGATTGCAGAGTATTTGATCGAATTATTTAGTATTAGGCCTATTCGACCAGTATTTAGTATTCGGCTGAATCTTTAGCATTCGGCATATCATGTATTCGGTCTCGTATTAGGTATTCGGTGCATCCCTTGGCAAGGCATTAGTACTCTGGTTTTCAGTATCTATAGTACCACGGGCTAAACATTCGGAACCAATCAAAGTGGCAAAATATTACCAATACCACGACACATCTTGAAATGCTTAACATTTTAGTGTGTTAACCTTTGATACAGAGCAGCTGAATGGGTAAAATAGGGGGTCAAAAGTCAAAATTTACCAATTTTTTCCCATTTTGTCCCGTCATTGAAAAAGCATTATTGCTACCAAAAAAAGTTCATATAAAAGTTGTTTGCAGTGATGTAATCTATAATGTAGTATTCATTCCTTTTTTTTCATCTCTCTTGAAAAAAAAAGGCATGAATACTTCATCTCTCTAATGGTTTTCGAGAAAAATAGGTCAATTTGGGTCATTTTCGATCAGTTTTGACTTGTTTAATGCCAATAGGTACCTGAATGTATCAACCTACAAATATCAATTACGGTTGTGTATTTTCCGATTCATGTGGATGACTCAATTTGATTCGTTAGACATTTGGAAATGTCTTTTTTGCGTTATCGATAGCTGAAAGAATTTACCATTGTTAGGCACCAAGCTACGCTCATCTTAATAAGGGCTGGTATGAAAGACACCATTCCAATTTGTCCACATTTTCGACTTACAGCTGCTGTTGAGGCATTACCAATTTTGGTAGACGACTGCATTTAGGTTCATTCGAAAGGCTGGAATGTATTCTTTGCAGTAAGGGTAATAGAATGGGTCTATGGGAGTGAGGTACGCCTATTTTACTAGGAGCTGGCATCACATACACCGTTCGATTGTGCGCTAATTTTTCACTTTTAGCTGCTGTTGTAACAACGTGAACAGTGATGTAGACCATTTAAATTTACCCTTGTTGGAGGGAAGACATTCTAACATTTCAAATGAATCAAATTATTGAACTCGTCCAACTGAATTAAAAACGAAGGAACAATTTGTTAAAGTACAATACAATACAAAAGACAAAACCTGGCTTGAGCATGCTCATGAGCCAACTCCCCCTCCTCCCAAATACAACCCCATTCATTACATGCTGTCAAAGCGAGCCTTGAAGCTTGATAGGGAAGGTGCAGTTACCACTCGAAGTGGCAGTATGTTCCAAGGCACAACAATTCTCTCAGTAAAGAAGAAGTGCCTAGTGTTGTTGTGCGAGGTTTCGCCTTGCAAGTAAGACATCTATATGCATTAAATAAGCCAGACATAGTCGAAACTCAAAATGACCATACTGATCCAATGGAAAAAATATTTAGAACTAACAATAACGGTTAGTTAATAACAGGTCAAAACGGCAAAAGTGAGTAGTTTTAATACATTTTGGTTACCATTTTCATCCAAACCTGTATGAGATTAGGATAAAAAGGTGTAGGACCAACATTCTAGATAACATTATTGCAACAAATTTGTATCTCAACCATTCTTTTGTAGCAATAACGGTTATTGAATAATCAGTCAAAATGTCCACAATTCTTTATTTTTTTTTTACTTTTTAACCCTTCAGCTGCTCCGCCTAAAAGGTTATCACACCAAGAGTTGTTAAATATTATATGACGTATTGTGCGGTATCTGTTAAATTTTGCCTCTTTTCTGGTACCAATAAGCTAAATTTCACTGTTTGTCCCATGGACTAATAAAAGTGCAGGAATTTTGTAAAGGTTTAATACGTGTATTTAAGCTTTTGAATCAAGAAGTATGCAATGTTGTCTTTACACATATTTGATTATTACCCAAGACTTCACATACTTAACTTCACATACAGCCAACTTGGATTGCAAACCAAACTGTCGTTCTCAATGACCATTAAATATTTTCTCTTATAATTCAAGCATTGTTTTTTCTTCGTGCTTTTGGTTTTGATGTCCGTCTTGCCATTTCATTTTTCAGCTCGTCAAGGCTCAGATTCTTTAGCTGTTCATATTCAGTTTCTCCTTCAAACACCATCTTTACCAGATCATTCTTCTTCTTTAATGCTGAAACAAAAAAATGAAAACTTGCAATCAATTTGTAGGTACAAGACATCATGTAGTGGAAGCATGATGGTAACCAACATGGTGTAAGACACTAAACTTTTGTTTGTAATACTGCAATCTAAAAGCAGCTAACCAGGTATGGTAGTCCCTTCGTGTAACCATTTAACAGACCATTACACTGAATGTTATTCTGTATCTTTGCCTGCCTTGAAACCTGCTATCTTTATCCACTCTTGGAACGGACTGAAAGTTGGGCTGAAGCCTAATATTATTACTTTGTTTTGAATATTGATAAAAACTTTTGTATTTACTGGAACTTTAACTACTAGTATTGGTCCTATTCTGAACAGAAGGCCAACTGGGAGATTAACAGGGACAAGAACTGACATGCGGCCTATGAGATCAAGGTCCTCACGAGAGACTCCTGTGCAGGGAACAAGCAAGATAGCTGCAGTGGAGTCTTATGTACGAGAATCATCTCGACCCGCTATTGCCCCTCGGGTGAAACACTATAGTGATATCCAGAACAACAACGAAAAACTGGCCAAGCACTGTATTAACAAGAAACATACTCTTACATGACGTAAAGCGACCACTGTAATGACTGAACATCAGAGCTGACACTTGGTCGATAGTTAATTGAATTATCCTTCCACCATTTCTCAACCCTATGTCCCATTCTTCTTCCTGGATTTTTTCCTGTGTTTTTCTTGGGTTTTTCGGCCATTTGTTGCTAGCCCACCACTTCTGCCGTTCCCTTCCTTCCCTTTATATGCTGCCATCTACCAGGCTGTGCTTGTTGCTTACCACTCCCTCCCCCAGGCTTTGCGGACTTTTCCTTTTGGGTTTTGGGTCCCTGCCTCCCTCTCAACTTGTTCTTCCTAGGATGCCATGATGGCTGCTGTCTAATGCCCCCTCCACACTGGGGAAAAAGTTCGGACCAGCCTGGGCCCGAGCCTGAGCCTGAGCCTGACCTTTCCACACTGGACTTTGGCTCGGATCCAGGCCCGACCCCGACTTTCAAGTTCTGCACGAAGTCAGGACTTGAGGTACCGACTCCCACCATGTGTTTCTGTGTGGAAAGGGGCAGAGAATGGGTGCCGAAAATGTTGTAGCAAGAGATTAAGATTAACTAAAATACGGAACTTGGTCGCAGAGTTGGAAAGAAGGGTGTTGGGTTTTGCCTTTGGTTACCAGTCATGTCCCAAACACCAAACGTGTTGTTTGGGGCCCAGTGTGGAAGTAGTATGTGACTTGTGTTGCTAACTGCAAAAAAACCATTTGAATCTTTTAATGTGTTTTTTGACTTTTTATCTCAGTTGTCAAATAGGTTTTACCTATAGAGTAATACTTTTCTCGCAATGCATAATGCTAACACATTTACTTTGTCCCGAAAACTGGCTTAATGGTCATGTAAAGCCATCTGATCTTCGTCATGCATTGCAAATGCGTGAGTGCACAGTGTCACTCACCTCCTTGCTTTAGTCAAAGCTGAACAAAATTTCTCAGTCAGGCCTTTTGGTCACAATCTTCACTTCCACATGGTTTCCCTTCGTTCAGCCTCTTTACACAAGCACCCAAATCCTACAAATAAAAGAAATGCTTCACTGTTACATCTGGCCAGGAAGATCAGCTGTTTTTTTTCCTAACTAGTAAAAATTACTGTCAATAGAAGTTTAAAGACTAACCAGCGGACAACTAGTTGGTTGACTTACTGTACTTTATAACTTAACAAAACTAATACAAATGCCATTTGGCTTTCTGTCCTGTTTACTTGTAATAAAAAGTAACATATAGCCAAGGAGGAGCAGTGGAGGATTTTTATTTGTGACAGTCAAATTTTCAATGACACTCATTACAAGACCCTTAAAAAATTGCTCCCACCCCCATCAAGGTCCAAAAGAAATCTGACCTCCCCAACCCCAACCTAAAATAAATAATAAAGTCTTCTTGTGATTACTCACTCTACCCAAAGATGATTTCTGTAGGCAAGTTACTAAGTAGTAGCGGTAGTGCCCATTGACTGTTTAAGCCCGAAGTATAGAGAATTTTCAAGAAAAAAAGGCTGATTAAAAGAGGAAGACATGCAAAGTATATTTTTTTAAAAAGTGCATTGAAATGGGGAGTTATAGGGGGTTCAAGACTCTTATAAGCCCCGACGAGGGCTTTCTAAATTTTGGAAAATTCTAAGATTCCCCTAACTACTGGGGGGAGGTAAAATATTTTTGAACCCAGCTCTCCCACTCTCGGGAGGACTCAAAAACTGCTTGGTTGCTCAGAGCCACTTCCACTGCAACTCCAAGCTCGTTCACCATCGATCTGTATAAGTGCAAGGTTGTACTATATCCATTGATTTAAACGGTAATTCAAGGTTGCTGTAAATCACGAAAATGATGCCAGTTTTTTCCAAATTCCGAGCCTTGCTCGCCCTTTCGTGCACACACACACAAATCAGAAACCGCAACCAAACACTTGTACACCTAAACTCCACGTGGCGAGATCTAGATCGGCCGGCATGCACGCTCGGAGCTTCTGTGGAAGTAGGCCTCCATCTGCGTACTTAAAATAAAGAATTATAGAGTTTTGTTTAATTTTTTTTTAATTAATGTCTTCTCTGAACTAACCGAATTTGTCTTACTAGTCCTGGTTCACCTTCCCATTAATGTTTCTGGCATGATTACCAAACTCTCCCCCCCTCAAACCCAACCCCGACTGGAGAGAGAATTTTTGAGTTTCGTTACAGGAACAGTTTGGAACTTTTTGAATGCACGCGATTTCACCTAGTGAGTAAACGGAATTAATCTACGAACATCTTCGGGAGAAATTTTACGCGATATTTACAAAAACGCGAAAGCAACTCAACTCCAGAGTTTAGAAAGTTAACTGAATAATAGCATCTTACTTCTTCCAGTACTACTTGGGGCCCTGGCGGTAGTTACAGCTAATAATACCTCTGATAAAGCTTTGACTTCGTACTGCTTCGAAGGCAAACAATATTGGCAGAGGCATTAGCAGCAGCAACTTTTGCTAGAGCCCTGTGTAGCAATGGAAGTTGTAAGAGGTCCATGGCATGAGCAGCACACAAGCAGCGACTTCACTGGAGATTAGAAAGTTAACGAGGTGTCACTTCTTACCATTTCCAAGCCTACATGGCACAAAGCAAATATGAATAATTTGTTAACTTATTTTTACTTATTTTTTGTGTTACCTACCTTGAATCATGACCCGGCTACCGACTCACAGCTGCAATGGTCTCGAGCAGTGCCTTCTCCAGTGATGATGTATAGCTTTGACCCGGCTGAAGCAACACTCAAGAAAAAAATTGCGCGTTATAAAGTCGACTGCATTGATGATGTCACATTTTTGTTTAGCCGATACGGTTGGAGAGTATAAGCTTCCAAAGATTCTATATAATGGTCGACTAGTGTACCTAAAGTGCAAGACAGGAAGCAAGAGTGGTGTTGAAATATAAATGCCTAAGCAACTTCGGTTATGTCACATAGCACATATTTTGCAGAGATGTACTGTAACTTAACATAAAACATATTCTTGTGTCACATTTTATCAGCATGTTCACGTTTAGAGTATAAACTGCATGGAATATACCCCCATGCATATCTGCAACTGCCGGCCACCAGATGACACTATTTTCGTTAAATCGGATGCATCGCGGGAAGTTCGTATTGATTCTTTTCATTTAATGACGTTGTTATTATTTCATTTATTTCTATGAGTAGATCTGTCGTACCTTTATTTTTTTGTATAACTGTATTGTATTATGTTTAATATTTAAATTTTTCAAGAAAGTCCTTTATTTTGATAGAAAAGTATTTTCCTATTATTTTATGTATGATTGATAACAGAGAGATTAGTCTATATTTATCTTTATTATTATTATTTTTTATTGGTCTGAGTACTTGTATTTTTAATTGATCTGGCCACACTTCTTCATCTACCATAGTATTCATTAGCTTACATACACAATTTGCAGTATTTTCCTCTGATTGTTTGAAATTAGATGTATTAAAGCAGTCAATTCTCGTAGCAATTGTATTTTTCAATACATTTATATACTGAATAACCTATGATTTTGTTGGACAGTGTATATAGAATGTTTTATCATTTGTCTTTTTTTTCTTTGGTTTATTTTTTATGTAACTTTATTTGTAGTGATTTCCATTTTTGTAGTTGTTGATTTTCTCTTTAAACACATTTTTTAAGATCTGGAACTTGTTTTGAAAAGTTTTCGTTAAAGTCATTCCTTAATGTTTGCAAGTTTATTCCTTCTAAAGTTTTAATAATACTTTTATCAATATTTTCTTTATTCAGTTGCTTTCCATTTATTTCTTTAATAATGTCCCACAAAATTTTGTTTTTATTTTCAGCTTCCTCAATTTTTGTTTTATAATATTTTTGCTAACATTTTTTAATTTCTTGTGTAACTTCTGATTTCAATTCTCGATATTTTTTACAGTTTCATTCTGTATGTCATGTTTCTGTGATTGTATTAGTTTCGAAAGTTTATTTTTCTTATTTATTAAGAATAGCAATTCATCTCTGACACAATCTTTTCTTTTCTGATTCTTTATTTTGTTTATTTTGTTATCTTTTCCCTTGTTAAAATTTTTTTATTTCTTTTTATTATTTGAATCAATATTCTGTATTATGTTGTGGATTTTATTGTACATTTGGTTTGCACACTGTATCATGTTTAATTCCTCCCAGTTATATGTTTGTAATTGTTTTATTATTTTTTTTTAATAATAATAATAATAATATTTGGTTGCACAATAGCAAACGGAAACTTGGTAGGCATGCCACTTACACCAGTCCAGCTCTAAAAGATCACAAATTAATTGTTTCGTCATAAAAATATATAAAATAAAAAAAAAAAACAATATTTTAAACAGAACATTCTATAGGGTCTAATTACATACTAGTAATAATCTTTGCAGGAAATCGGTGAAACAAATATCCTTCAGATGTATTTTAAATATAGTGAGAGTATTTGCCTTAACCACAGTTACCAGTATATAGTAGTGAAAAAAACAACTTTCGAGTATTGATTCTGAAGTGATTTGCAACCTAATTCTAGGTGTCCCATTTTGTTTGATCACCGGAACGAAGCTCAAAGAAAAATGCGGAACCGACACCAAAGTGACCATGTAGCAATAGATGTGTTAAAGTTAAATCTGCTCTTAATTCCAGAGTTTCTAATTTCACGGCATATAGCCTACCTGCTTGGCTAGATGGGATAAACCCCTTAAACCTTTTGTGAACCTTCTTGGAACGGACTCAAGAAGATCAATTCCCCAAAGTAGGTGGGGTGACCAAACTGGACTAGCATACTCCAGAATTGGTCTTACATGGAATTGAAAGCACAAGCTAGAGTTTGTGGGTCCCGAGAACAAAAGAATTTCCGAATCAGAGTTGCCCATTGCTTGCAGCCATTACGATTTTATTACAGTGATAAGTGTGCACCCCAGATTTCCGGTCCTCACACGAAAACTTTTCCATTTTGGTGGTGAGAGTTGGAGTTGCCAGTCTGACGACCAAGACTGCTGCCTGTTCAACTCCTCCTGCAATTCGGAATGGTTGACAACCACCGAGCTGTACTGCTTCACATCACCCACGAATTTCTTTAATATGATTTTATCATTTATTGACATAAAGTCATTAAAGATGATAAAAAGCAGCGCCCAAGACTGACCCCTGCTGTATTCAGCTGCAAACAAGTGTTTGATTTGATTTTACACCATTTAATTCAACCCACAGGCTTATGCCCATTACAAAGTCGGTCAGCCACGTGAGAAGTTTATTTCTAAAACCAAATTTTTCAAGTTTAAACAGCAATTTGCTGTGGGTGACTGAGTCAAAATCTAAGTGTAATCAATATAGATTATATCAACCACTGAGTTCCAAGCCTCCTATGAACAAAGAAGTTGGGTGCATGTTGATTTCCCAGCAATAATGTTGAACTGGTCTACAGAAAGAAGCTCGTAATATGATTCATCAATGTGTCTTTTAAAACCAACTATACTACTTTACATAGTACGCAGGTAAGAACAGTTGGGAATAATTTTGAGGGTCAGATGATTCACCCTTTTTAAAAATTTGCCAGTTTGCCCGTTTTCCAATTTGCCAGTTAGCAGTTGAAAGTTCACTGAACCAGGATAATGGTATACAAATCTCATGTTTAATTTCTTTAAAGAAATGCACTGAAAAGCCGTCTGGACCTCTAGCATAACTTGATGTCATTGAAGTTAAATATTTAAGGATAATTTCTGCAGTAACTGTTGGAAGCATACAAGATGTTTCCCGACTTTTAGTGGTGGGATGGGTCGACTAAATCCCAACCTATTTTTTATAGATTTATAAAGTGATGTAGGATTCCCTTTTTTAAATTAGTTTTCTTTCCTACTTAATTTCAAAATCTCTGGTCAATTTAGGATAATTTTCCCAGCAGAGATTATAGTTAGCTACATTTTCGGCACGTGTTTTTGGACATGCACTATATCAAATTATTGCCCGCACTGGATCATTGCCTGCATTAGATCATCAAATTGGGCTTTACCCAGGTGGGTTTGAATATCATCCTCGTCGCCAATTGAAGTTTCAAATTAGGAAAGACAACCATAGTTTAAATGGAGATTGGGCAAAACCAGTATGTGTGGCTGCAACGCTTTATATACGGTAGTTAGATCACATAATACAGTAATACACCATGAGAGTGGTGCATACTAAAAAGGTTAAACAAAGTAATGTTAAGTGCAAGGTACACATAAGCCAGAACAATACATGTCTCCACCTGGATCATTGCTTGCTTCCTCAACAAACGAATTAGAAATTTGCATTTAGAGTGCTCATTTTACACAACATAATGACAACATGCAAAATTATTAGCAACTGAGTGTATTAGTATCGACTAAAGTTATTTTAATCTCAGCAACATTTACTATTTTAATGTGATTGAACTGTTGTCTGCAAAGGATTTTCGATGATGAATATCGTAAGAGTCGCTAATTATGACGTAAGTATGGAATATGGGTTAGAAAATACAAAAGTAGGGTGTCCAGTAGATATGGATTTTTGACAAAATTACGGAAGTCTTTGCCGCACTTCAGGTTTAAAATTTATAACTTAGCTAAAACTATAACCCCTTTAAAAAAATTTTAAGTTGCTAACCATCGTCAAATTGTTTGACTTTTATACGGAAAACAAATTTTCCACTCTACTGATTCCTTTTTCAAAGTTAGTGAAGGAAGCTTTCGTTAAATATATTCCAATAAATAAAAAAATTAAAGATTTTTATTCTTTGCGGGTATTAGGTTAATTTCGATGTTTATCATTTGATTGTGTAGAGCCTTTAAAAGCTTCCTCTGTTGCATTTACAGAGTCTACTACTCTGTGAGCCTTCTTTGTAATGCACAGTATTTCAAAAAATGAACTATTCATGGACTTCATGATTGTGCTCGGTTTTCACACTCATTGGTAATATTTTAAAAAATTACGATGCAGATTTTTTTTATTGAAATCAAGTTGCATAATTATGCAGTAGTTTCTTTTTTATCTAATTTATTACCTTTTTAAAATCTTAGGTTGAATCAGGTGAATATCAATTTTGTGTTTATTTTGTTTGTATATCAGGCTCTACAAATATAAGCGGTGGAACCCACCATAAATGGTGTAGTAACCGAAAAGAGATTTAAGAATCATGCAGTTAGGGTTAAAAAATCAGTTCGGCCTTCCAAAACAAATGGTACGCTCGTAATGCATCAATAAATATTGCTTTGCAAAGTTGTTATTTTAACAATATTATGGTTCATAGATCGCCTGTCGAACAATTTGGCATCAACTATAAAGGACAAAAACTTAGATTACAAAATTGCTTTAGTTAGCACGAAAATATCTGCATAGCAACGAGAGCCAACTGTGATATATTTGAGAGTGTGCAAAATAGGCCATACGTGACCCATCCCCAGGCCCAGTAGAATATCCTTGTAATTGCTCAGCTTGCATTGCAAACAATAATTAGGTTTACTATTGTTTTTGTAAAGAAAGCCTAGAGAACATTTGGAGCTAATCTTCTGCAGTTAGATAGGAAATATTCTGTGAAGAGTGGTTCTTACTATTCGAATAATTGGCCTTCCGTTTATGTGCACATTAAATTAAAATGCATATGGAGTTTGCATAAGACAAACGAATGACGAAATCATCGTTCTTTCATTATGAAGTATTTTGCCAAGTTGGACAAAATTGTGGTCCAATCCACCCTTTGATGGACTGCCCGCTGAAAATTTAGATCCAAGAATACACAAATTTAGTTTCAAGTATTGAAAATTGGCAGCTATATAATGCACACTACCACTGCAGTGCTTAATGCTTGCACATGTGTATTAGTGATCTTCTTTTTCCTTATGCATTCTTACCCTTTTCCGTGTCTAAGTTTCTTGGACAATCATTAGTTAATTATTCCATTGTGTCCTGAAAATTTCCTTTTTTTTTACTTTTATGAAGACCGTTAAAAAACACCAATATTTTATTCTACATTGCAAAGTATTTATGGACTTCATAATTTTGCTTCGGTTTTACTAACGTTGGTATGTATAAAATAATATAAAGCATATTCCATCTTTTTTAAGTGCTATGAAGCTGCAGCTGCAGTTGGTTAGATTCTTAGCCTACTTTGTTCCTTTTCTAAAATCTTATGTTGCAATTAGTCAGCTAAATATAACTTTGACTGATTATTTTGTTTACGGCAAATTGCACCGGAATAATGTCCAATAGCCCACCAGTGGACGTATTGAAAACATGTTAATTTTAGTTTACGTTTGGTAGAAGATATTGCATGCCATTGTAACTAAATATAATCAATTTTTTAATAAAAGTTTTCAGCTCGGAAGAACTTCTACTTTTCGGTACAAAAATTCA
>JAHWFP010058664.1:0-45314 GCA_023313725.1 Lithobius niger
AATGGTAAATCACATGTTTTGTTCCCCATGACCATATTTTATATTTTTTAGGGCCAAACTAACTTAATAAAATCAATTATCATGCAATCCATGGCTGACTGGTACATGAGAGGAGAGAGTGACCAAACACGTCTGTCTCGTATCTTGGATGTTGCTCAAGATTTAAAGGTGGGGTAACATTTTACATGCCATAGTTCAACTTAAAACTTGTTTGCTGTTGTTTCACCATGTATGGTAGTATTAATTTTCCTATACGTCTAGGCATTGTCATCGTTATTGAATGCTCCTCAATTCCCATTTGTCGTGGATTTGGCTTGTCTGGCATCCCGAAGAGAGTACCTGAAACTAGACAAATGGTTAAGTGACAAAATACGTGAACATGGAGTAAGTAAAGATAGGTGTTTTTTTTTTTGTTTTTTTTTGGTGTTGTAAGTGTATACTCAATATTTTTTGTTTGGTAGGAACCTTTCATTCAAGAAACTGTAGGTTTCTTGAAAAGGCGAGTCCCTCAAATCATGGGTGGCATAGCGAAAGAAGATAGTCTCCCAAAGAGCGTCCAACTTCCCCCTGAGACGTTGGCCACAATGTTAGCATGCCTTCAGGCATTTGCTGGGTATGTTGTTTTATGCGAAAGAGCGAGTAGCTATCCTGCTGGTCCAAATACGATTATTTTTTTTTACGTTTTTTCCATTAAAATCTCCTCTCGTAATCTCATTAAAATCCGTACCTTGACTAATTTTGAAGTTTTGAGTACACAATTTGAATTGTTTCGAAACCTATCCATTAGTGCTAAAAACTATCTGAAACAGTTTTTAACTGTGTAGCATAAACTCTGGCATTGGACAGTGTTATTTACCTCCAGGTATTTGCTGGGTATGTTCTGTGCAGAAAGCTACTTACCGTACTAGCCTGAATGCGACTGATAAATTTTTCTTCAGTTTGTTCCATTAAAATGGCATCTTCATCGTGTAGTCACATTAAAATCCGTAACTTGACGAATTTTGAAGTAGGGTACACCATTTGAATTGTTTTAAAGACCTATGCATTAGTGCTAAAAGTCGGTTTTTGAACTGTTCAGCATAAACTAAAATATATCCAAAACTGATCTTAAAAATTTGTTACCGAATCCAAAATTAAAAAAAAATATCTGTAAACAGACACTTCTCGAAAACTTTACAAACTTCCTAAACTATGGTCTGGCGACAACTGTAACCTTCGGTGAAAATTATTACTTATGATTGTACCTACAGTATTTATCTCTATTGAATTAGTAGGCTAAGCCTGAAAAAGCAATCCGGCTCTTATGAGCCACCTTGCGTAAGGGTCAGTAAGGTATTCTTTTATGAGAAAGCCTGTAAGAATTCCAAACTATATGCAAATTTGCATAATTCTTATAATTTGCCTTTTTTACTTTTGTTTAGCAATGTGTCTCAAGAGTTGTCAGAAGCCATCTTGACCATGGTTGGCAACTGCAATATTCTTTTAAATAAACCTCGTCAACCACCACCAGGCGTTGTAAAAACTCCTCGGGGTTTAGAGCCAGCATTTTCTTCAGCCTTAAACAATGCTGTACGTATTATCGTTGATATTTGTTTTATAGGATAGTGTGTGTTAAAATAGGCTGTAAGGTAGAGATAAAATGCTGTATTTTTTCTTAGTTTTCCTTGTGTTTTTGTTAAGCACTGAACTACGTAGTTACGAAGTAATGCATGAAAAGGGTGTCAAGTTAAATATAGTGGTGTTATTCATTTGGTAGTTCCTTTTCATGGTTGGCTTGTTATATTTCATTTTATAGTTGCTTTCATCACAGCTTGATCCCTTGGCTGGTCTTGGCACCAACATGACAGGCCTGTCTCTTGGAGGTGGCGGAGCAGCAGCACCAAGCAGTACCACATTTCCTGTACCGGGCAGTCTAGGAAGCTTTACGGCACCCGGGTCGCCAGCCAAACTATTCCCTCCGAACAGTAGCACCGTCAGCCAAAACTCGTTTTCCACCATCTTGCCTCCTCTCACTTCTCAGCTGCCAACGCAAATTGGCTCGCAGCTGGGTGAGTGCATTGGTGTGTAACATTTTAGTTATTAGTAATTTTAGTTGTATATTCATTTTCATGATAGTAAATTAGCTGCATTGGCATTTTAGTTTAGTAAGTGCATAACTCGTTCTCTACAGAAATCCTTCCTATGATTAGTTTGAAACTATACATGTCTGGTATAACTTAACTATTTAATAAGGCTGTTTAATTAATAAGGGGTGTACTATTCACTACAAAAATTCAAAAAAATAATTCCCAATATTGTTACCTCCATAAGTTAGTCTTCGAAATAAGGCCAAAAGAAAAATGCCTTATCTTGGGCATTTAGCCTTTTTTTTTTTTTGCAAGTAGCTAATTTTTTTAGTTGGATTTATTTTCATGACAGTAAATTAGCTGCATTGGATTTTTCGTTCTACAGAATTCCTTCCTATGATTCGAAACTATACATGACTGGCATAACTTAACTGTTTAATTAATAAGGGGGAAAAAACATGTTGGTGTACCATTCGCTTTTTTTTTTAACTGTTTAGTACAAAAAGTTCAAATTCCCAATATTGTTACCTCCTCAAAGTTTAATATTCATCGTAATAAGGCCAGAAGAAAAATGTCTGTCTGGGCATTTAGCTCGTTTTTTTTTTTTTTTTTTTTGCAAGTAGCTAACTTAATAGTGGCCGTAATTAAAGTTAACTTTTTTTGCAATAATTGTATTCTAGGTCTAAATACAAACAGCATAATGTCTGCCAGTTTAGGAAATATTGGCACGAAAGCAGCGTTTGGTACTGCACCTCCAGCGTTGGACCGATTGCGGCAGGGCAATCCAAGTGCGTGACGTTTCGACTAAGCACTTAAATGGTGTTTTTATTGAAATACAATACAGACACGTAACTTTTATTCTTTCTCTTCAGCCGACATGTCCGCCATATTTCCTGAAATGGGACAGGTTGTGTCTTCAGAAATTGAAGATGAAGCTAACAGCTATTTTCAGCGAATCTACAATCACCCGCCTCATCCAACTCTTTCCATTGATGAAGTACTGGAAATGTTAAAGAAGTTTCAGGAGTCTCCTTTAAAGAGAGAGAGGGTCAGTTTTACTATTGGCATAATCCCTCGACTGCTAGAAATTAATAATGTTGCTTGTAGTATATGCTAACAATTGTAATTTCTCGGCAGGATGTTTTCAACTGTATGTTAAGAAACTTGTTCGAAGAGTACAGGTTCTTCCCACAATATCCTGAAAAAGAACTTCAAATAACAGCTCAACTTTTTGGTGGAATAATTGAACAAGGCCTAGTCACGTAAGTGAAAGTTTACATAGATATGGCGGTTAATTGTGACTAAATTTCTAGTAGCTGTAGTTTCTTTTTCTATTCCTATTTAGATTTCTCTTCCTTAGATTCTTTCTGTGGAGTTTCTCCACATTTTTTTCTTCTTGGTATGTGTATCTCTTATAATTACTATAAAAAAAATAGTCTCTGATGGGCGGCAAGCGCTGTGAACGTGTAGTCCCTGCTAAGGCCGTCAGTTGTCGACTGTCGCTCGTTTGTCACAGCCACTGAGACCTTATGCCATTAACCTAGATGACTATGCGCAGGTGACGCTAAAGGTGGCGACGTGCTATATTAATGGCAAAGGAAATAGGGGATTTGTCGAATCGTCACTTGCACCATGCGTGCGGGGCTGCTCTGTTTTAAGAAATTTTTTTTCTTTCCATCCGTGCTAGGTTAGGTAGTCTTCATATCACTGCAATCTTATTTTCAACACTTAAACAGTACGGTATTCCTCATCGTTTGTCTTAATGATTGTGGAATGGTTGTGCCAAAGAATAGCAGAGACAGACACAGATTTCTGCTTTTAGGCCACGATTACCCTTTACCTCACCATCCTTGGTGTTCCAGGTCCCGCAAACCAGACTCGGTCGCCACTTGACACTGCTTCGAAGCCGTAGGGTTGCAGTATCTTCCAGTGGTCGACTTACGTTGCCCGTTTAGGTTTGTAACACATGATTCCTCTTGTTCCTTCTTGTCCAGAGCATGTCCACACACCAGCACGTGTGTGGAACCTCTGGTCCAGTTGACGCGTTTACCTCAGCTTTTATAGCTGTGGGAACCGCGCCGAATGGAGCAGCTGCTGAGCGATTGCACAAGACGCTTGCAATTCAGCACTCTTGCACATGTCGTGCGTGCAGTGCAGCTCCTTAGGGTTTGCTTCCAAGTGACGGCCTGTCCCTTGGTTATCTCGTAGGGCCATTCCGTTAGGTCGAAAATATATGTCCAAATATTATTTACAACACTTATTTACAAAACTTATTTACACCTATTACTGTTTTATTGCAAAATATATCTTTGCCAAACAGCCGAAAATATTTACAAATATGTATAAATATATTTTTAACCCTTCCCGGTGAAAATTTTGCCCTTGCAACCCAGGCTGGTCTGCCGCCGTGGAACAGGAGGTGATTAAAAGGAACTTAAGGTTTGCGTTATGTTTTTCTCGGAGCGCCTAATTTATTAAGAAGTCCTACTGAAAACATTACAATTAAAGCACAATTAAGACACTTTCATGAAAAGGGGAACCCTTGCTTTTGATGGTATGCACTAATCACTATTTTATTTAAGAAAAATTTTTGTCTTCGAGATACTATTATGTATTGTAATATAGGAATAATTGCAGAATTTCCATGTAAACAAAACACATGAACGCGGTAGATCAAACTCTATGATAGTTCACATGTTTGAGAGTGCAAAAGCCACTAGTCCTCGAAATAAATTTCGTGCACGGCTTGGTTCCACATTTCCTCAAAATCCTCGTCATAGCCCATTTGATTGTCATCCTCTTCTGCCACGTTGATTGGCTAGGTTTCTATAACCTTCAATTCACATGGGATAGTCTCTTCCACTTCTACTGATGCAGCTTTCTGATCCATATGGTTGCCACCCCTCGTTTCGGTGTCGATGCGAACCGATGCCATTGCTTCTACTTCTGGAGAAGCTTGTTGGTCGTTTGGCAAAATAGAGGCCATTGTCATTGATAATTCCACTATATCCCTGGTTTCCTTGTCAATTTCGTTCATTTCATCACTTGGGTCTTGTGATGGTGCATGGTGCAACCTTGGCAGTTGGTTTTCTCTGCATCATGCCACGCTTTGCCCATTCATAAGCGTCTTCCTGTGATATTCGTTGGCGGTGAAGATAAACAAACCCACCGTCTTTAATCCACTTCGATCGTTGCTGTCTGGCTTCAGTTTTAGCATCTTCATAGCCTGGGCCGGGTGTGGCATCATTTTGAAGCTCCTCCTTTTGACCTAGGCTGAGCGCAGCATCCTTCTCCAATCCCTCTTCCTTGCCCAAGCTGAGCGTCGCATCTTCCAACCATCCTTCCACCTTGCGATCTGAGCCCACTTTGCGCTGTTGTTGCATATCGGCCTTGCGTGCCCATTCCGGCCTTTCCTCAACTTCAAATGACAGTTTCCATACTTGCATGTGTTTTGGCTCAACATCATCTTGCCCACTCGGCTGACGATTTGGTAAGCGGCAGCACTTGCGGGAACGCATACTGATTGTAGTCAGTGTTCTTCCTTCTGTTTGTATGTCGTCCGGATGGGGGCATGCTACACATTGTGTAGTCAGTCGATGGTTGCTGACGTCTTTTTAAGGCATTCAGAATCTGCTTTTCACGTTCAACGTCTTTTAAAAACTGGCGCAAATTGTCCTCGGAGTGCCGAATCAACCTAGTTGTTTGTCGATGCTCAATCTCCGCCTGGCGTAAATCCTCCTCTCGCTTCTTAGCCTCCTCCTACAGCTTAAGCTCCCTCGCCTTAACCCTTTGGTCCTTCTGTTGTTGCCGGCATCCATCTTTCACAGCATCCTCCGGTATCCCAAGTGGTGGCCTCCCTCCTTTATTTTTCATGGTCTCGCCAGCAGGCTTAGCCGCATCGATCACCCCCGACTCGGCAGCTGCCCTCCCTGGCTTCCCTTCTCTTTGTCACACTTCTCCTGCTTTTCCTTCTTACGCCCATCACGTTTGTCCAAAATCCCTTGCAACTCCGTTGTTGATGGGGTAACCACGGCCCAACCGATCTTTCGGTGGCCCTCCGATTCCCGCCTTCCACTGTACTTAGCATCACGTCTCTGGAAACGAGCCGTGGTCGAGAGGTCTGCTGGTGGGCAAAAAAAAAAAAAAAATGCAAACTGGAGGTAACGTCTTGTGTGTATGGGTTGTTTGCAAAAGAGTGACGCTTTAACCTACCATTACCCTGATGTACCTTTGCCTACTGTATAGTGAGGGGGTCAGCCATGAGTTTTTATTGGCCGAGAGTCCCTCTGCTGTCCTTAGCCCCCAGCTAAACATTCACCACATGCTTCCTCGCAACCCCTCTTTCAACACATTCCCTCAACCGAGAAAGGGTTAGCATGGCTTAGGTATGACAATCTCCCTCGCCAGCTTAGCCTCTTTGTCCTTCCCATGTCTGTCTGTCCGTCCACTGACGCCCCCTTGCAACCTTGCAACCAAACCGTGAACTATACGAGGTAAACAACGAGCAGTGTAACTGACAGTCCGGTCGCTAGCCTATGTTGTTTTTACTGTTTTTTCGGACTAGCTTCGCAAATCGTCAGTTTTTCATTTACTCCATATCGTTGAGTAGTAAACTACCCAACTATGGAAATAGCGAAGTCTAGTTCCAACTTTGCTCTATTTCCTGACATTTTGACGTACCCGTCTTAGCGGGGACAAGTTCGAATCTGAATAAATTCATTTCGAATTGAAACCTGTCTTCCACCCAAGAAGTGTCAAAACCTTCCCCATTTTCATGAACTAAGGTAGTATTTCTACTATTCTCAGTCCTCGTCCTTTTTCGTCCGTTACTTATGTCCAAGTTTCGCATTACTACTGGTCATGAAATAGGAGATACTTTTCGCTTAAATTACTAGCAGCGCAACCCGTAATTTTCGCTTGTGAAAAAAAAATGTTAGCTTTCCCGCTTTTTTTTTTCTGTGGCGAAGCGATTCTACGGCCTGAACCCTTCTGAGGTTTATATCCAGTCTGTTCTCACTTCAACTCTAAATTTGTGTTAGTTTCACAAATTCAGCGTTCTTGTGTTAATAGCTGCAATGCTTTCAAAATAATGAGGATTCAGTTAGCTCACTATCGATCAAGGCAACCTGCAACTCGTAGCTTCGAAAGTGCGTCTTCACTTTTTCCACTCTTACAACTGTCTGCGTAATGGGGTTTATTGATGCCCACTACTCAGTATTTTGCGTTTCAGTCTTTATTTTCCTTTCGGGAAAATTGGTGACTTTATTTCGTCCTTCCTTTACCATCCATCCGGTCAAAATAAAGTGCGATATTTCGTAGGTGCTGAACGAGTCTACAAATTACCTCCCATGTTTAACGTTATTCATAAATAAAAGAACGGTGTATTTTTCGTCCAAATTATTTTTATTAATTCTTAGAAAAAATGTTGTCTATCACCAAGCAATGGGTAGCTCTCCCCACTGCTAAGATCCTTCCAACTGTTTTACTTTTAATTCCTTACAGCAAAGAAAGCGAGTTGCATTTTTAGTCCCGAAGCCACTGGTATGGTCCGAAAAAAAATTCTGGCTACCGTAGTTTACTCGAGCCTCGGCTGAGTTCTACAGTCTGCCCTCAAATTTGGTCGCAATCCTGTTCAAGAGGTATTTTCCTCAAGAATATTTGCAGCCAAGTATTTTCGCTGTTTAGTCACCGTCACTTAGTGAAAAAATTCGCAAAATCTTCTACCTAAGATGTTCTTATTTTCTTTCCATCCCAAAGGTTCCTATCCCGAAGGTTTAGGTATCCCGGTAGGCCCCCAAAATATGTAACTACTCAGGGAGTGGACGGTTGATTTCAAGATATACTCGAGCACAATTCACACCTTAATGCACAGGTATGGGTCTGTTCAGAGTAGCACATATTAGGCACTGACAAGTTGCAGCCGGTCAGCCCTAATGCTCAGCAACTGTAGGAGGACGAACCTGTCGAGTTGTTCCTCCCTCACCAATTCCCCTTCGGACGTCTTAAGTCCCACGTTTTATAGTGGGGCCAGAACAATAGAAGTAGCCTGAGGCACTAGCCAACAAGTCCAGGCATGCTCCATTGGTCAAGTAATGGTGCAGGCCCAGTACCTGGCTGTTGGCGTCCGGCCAAGTTCAGCAGTTAGGCTGAAGTTGGCAGGGCGCACAAGCAGCTTATGTTAACTGCAAGGTGCACTGCGAGCGTTCACTCGTATTGCGCCCAGCTATACGTAAATAGCATGTTAAATAAGTCAATACATGCAAGAAAATTCCATCTTTCATTAAAAATTGTAACATTAAATGAATCAATATTAATTCTGTATTCTTTTAAAAACATCGTAGCCGGTGATTGCAAGATGTTCGTTGCTGACTCCAGTAGCCATATTGCTTGTGAGAATACACTTCCGGTTTAGCTTTGGTGAACCAGATCACCCAGATTAGGTTTTTGAATGCTACCGGAAGTAAACAACGGTCACGGTAGAGTTGAAAGCATGTAAACATTGGAATTTGGAGGCCGCAAAAACGTTTTCCAGCATTAAATCATTAAAGTTAACATCTGTATTTACAATTTAGGTATGTTTTAGGTTTCCAACCACCAAAAATGGTTCGTTCTAAAGTTTTTCTGTTCATTCTAAATATATTTTTTGAGCTACAGCCACTGACATGCTCAAGTTTTTGACTAAAGTTAATGTTTTATTTGATGCTAATTTCTATTTTAAACTTAATTAAGTGTATTTATTGAAAAAAATTCACAAAATTGAAAGTAATTCGAAAATTTTTCAATTTTGATTTGGACGGATTTGATTCGATTTCGACAACTTACGGTAATAAAATCGAATCGACAGTTTCGATTTTCGCACAGTCCTAGTTACATTACACGTGGCCCAAAAGGTTTATTTCTTCTCAACATTATTTTTTTCACTTTCATTATTTTCAGTCGTTTTCTAATCTCAAACTTAAAAGTTATGTTAACAAAAATAGTCCTGGATTACAAACGACAAGATTAATTTCACCATGGTTTGGCAATATACGCTGTTCGCAAAACTATTCCCGGAGGCTCTGCCAGTTCTGCTTACACGATGGCGCTACCAGCAATTAAAGTAAGCGGCAGTGCCAAATTAGTATGGCGGTGATAAGGAGAAGAACGCTGCGCCATTTCTTGTTTCTTGCTAGGATTTAAAACGTTTGTCAACAGAACAAATCCTTAGAAGATTCGTGCAACACTATGGGCGTAACGTCTGGATACGAGAAATCTCACGAAATGATCGGGAGTTGACAAAAAAGACGTTGATTTGGAACCTCACTTTGCACCGGTTAGTTCTATCGTATCAAAAACCAAAGCTGGTAAAAGGGGCCGCCAAGTTCCGAATGGTTCGGCCCTTCAATGGAGTGATATCAACACACCAAAATATTTGCCAAGTTAATCGCACAGCTTAATAGTTCGAAGGTTAAATGAAAACTAGAACATGGAAGTAGCAATGTTCAAGTTTTCATTTAACGTTTAAAGTATTATTCGGTGTGAATGTTTTGTTGTGTTGATATCACTCCTTTGAAGGGCCGAACCATTCGGAACTTGACGGCCCCTTTTACCAGTTTTGGTTTTTGATGATGTCAGTCCTTTTTTTTTTAAATTGTGTATTAGACTCAACTCCACTACCATGCAGATGTGTAATAAAGTGGCACGTCAACAAGAAATTGGGTTTCCACAATTTGATACTACCTTTTGCCTATAGGCCGAACCATTCTCAACTTGGTCACCTCTTTATAGGTTTTTGGTTTGGTTTTAATTTTGTTGTAATTTCTTTTATTTCGTTTTGGTGTGTTGATATCACTCCTTTGAAGGGCCGAACCACTCTCAACTTGGTGGCCTCTTCACCAGTTTTGGGCTTTGTTTATTTTGCTTTGTTTTTAAAGTTGGTTTATTTTTCGTGAATTGGACGTGAATACAGTTTCTTTGGTAACATTGTTTAGATTTATCGTGCTTCAGTAGTGTGTAGCTAGGCACGCACGTCAGTATACACGTTGTCATTGTCCGAACTTTGGCTGTCCAATGAGAGACGATGCCGACGATAGTAACAATGGTTATAACAATATTTTCGTACTTGTGCGCCATCCCACGCCATCCTCGTTACACCCCTAGGCTCCAACCATAAAAGGTACGCAGTTCGTATCGTACTGCAGCTATTCGTCCAATTTCATAGCTGTAAGCCTTCCCGTTATCTCGGTATCGATGAATAATCACCCTATTATAGGGATGAGCGGACTAGAATTAGCTAGCTGGTAACACATTTTCAACGTTATTGAGGGTCAGATTTTGCATTGAAAGTAGCTTAGCTGGCATTCCTACATGAGTTAATTTTTGTCAGGTGGGTCATTAGTCATTACTCTTGATTTCAACACAATTTAAGCTTTTGTACCGCATTATTTTTCCCCAAGTACCTGAAATGTGCCCAACTATGCTTCAAGATATAAGACACTGACGCTATGGCGCCGCGCTACAATGGTTTACAACCTCGACAATTGAATTGATGTGATGTTTGTTATGATGATTGTTGCCTAACTTGAGTATGTCTAGAGTAGAGTATGCCTAGTCTAGAGTATGTCCACAAACTAGCGGTAGCATTGAAATGATGCACGCATCTGACAAACACCGTCAATGTATTAACTACGTTTCTAGTTGCCTTGAAAAAATCAATCACCTTTTTTAACAGCATTCTCCTTCTCAATGCTGTTCAATACTAAAAACAAATGAAGATGTTCTTCCGGTTCGCTACCTACTGCACAGGTCAACTGCACAGCCTCCATATATAAGTCGAAGCGGAGCGGCAATGCTCACCTTTTCTTCTCTACCACCACGCTGTTCACCTCCGCTTCCACTTTCACCTCCGCTTCCGTCTTCCGCCTCCGCTTTGCCCTCCGCCTTCGCATACCAAATGCCGAGAGCAAAAGGGGCACCAAGGGACGGGTCTTCCCTCCTTCCTCGGTGTTCCGCCTCACCAGTTTGTTCCTCGGTTGCCGAGAACGTGGAAGTTCTCGAGCTTACAATGGAACAAGATTCTTTGGAACCTCCACCTCCGAATCCACTTCTCTCCGTATCCTTTCCGGCACCGAGTGATACTGCAACCACGTCTCCTGTTCCATGCAGCCAACCACCTCCGACAAAGGATCTTCAGTCTCTTACTGAGGAACTTTCCCGTACCAAAGAAGGGTATGCTCGCCTCAAGCTTCAATTGAAAGCACAGAAGGTTGCGGCTAAGCTAACCTCCTCCGTTGACTCTCGCATTGTACAGCCAACTCCACTTATAACTAATTCAAAGGGGTAGGGTAAATTTGTACTTTATATCCGGAGTTTGTTATAAGTGAAATTTAAAGAAAAAAAATTGGGGGGGGGGGCCCCCCCGGGACATGCAAATGAAATAAAGGAATATGAACGTTAAATGCAAAATATACCTTATATTAAACCACAAATCATACAATAGTTTAGGCCTAGGCCTAGGCCTACAAAAAAAAATATAAAAAAAATTAGGCTATGTGTGCATTATTTCTAACATCCAATTACAGCCAGTGGTAAATAAATCGGCCTACATAGTTCTAATACAGTGGTCTACAGCTGCAGCCATGCAAATGTGATCTGTCACCAACAGGAATGCGAGTCAAGAGTCACAAACCAAGAGCCAGCCTGACGAAGACAAACGTCATGTGATTGTGTAACACAATTTGTTATATGTTTGTCGAAAATTAGCAAACACGATTTCAGTGTTTATTTAATGGCTGGTTTATGGTTTCATAAACTGTTATTTTTTTTGACGACGAGCATGTAAAGCACGAGATGTCACAAAATCTTCCAATGAGTTGATGTGTCCAATAGCTGTTTCACTGCTTTCCTTGTTTTCTACAAAATGCCTTAATTTATTAACAAGTTCTAATGCTTCAGCATTTGTTGAAATTGGATCTTCGTTAATTTCATCGTTGTCAACGCCGTCTTCTGCATCCAAAGTAGGCTCACCTAACCCTTCTTTAAGTTTAGTGTTGGCTACTATTTCGGCATCTATAAGTTCACATTCGGTCGAGACTTCGTTATCAAGAGCAACAAATTCTTCAAAAGTGATGTCAGTGTTTGGAAGTTAAGCCCACAATTCTGCAGTAGTTGCAGTTTCTTCAACATCTGCATCATTGTCGACAGTTTCTTCAACAGTAGGCACGGCATCATTACTCTTAAAGCCCCCTTTGGCAAAGCATTTTGTAATTGTAGAAGCTGGCAAGCGATTCCACGCACCATACAAAAAATCTGTCGCCATTTTAATGTCGATGACAGTTTCTCTGCATGCATCGATGTCTAAGATAAGTCTCTTTACTAATCTCCGTTTATAGTTGACTTTGACAGCAGCAATTATGCCCTGATCTAAAGGCTGCATAACTGCTGTAGTATTTGGTGGAAGAAACAGCAGTTTCACGTTTTCCAGACGCACATTGACAGCATGTGAGCTAACATTGTCTAACAACAAAAGAACTTTCTTTTTTGGCGAGTAAATTTTGCATCAAATGCTGTCAGCCTTTCTTCAAAAATAACCCGATTCATCCAGGCTTTAGGATTGTTTCGATACGTGACAGGCAGTGTTTTCATATTCTTGAAGCATCGAGGGTTCGCAAACTTCCCTATCAACAAAAACTTTTCTTTATCCGAACCATCCATGTTGCAACAAAACATTGCTGTTAACCTTTCTTTACTTTTTTTTCCTCCATGGCATTTTTCGTTTTTGTAAGTTAGGGTTCTGTTTGGCGTTGCTTTATAAAAAAGCCCGGATTCATCGCAGTTAAAAATGTCACGTTGATCGTAGGCATTAATAGTTGTGGAGTTTGCATCCAACCACGTTTGCACAGTTTCCAGGTTGACTGAAGCTGCTTCTCCGGCGGCTACGCGACATACAATTACGTGTCTTTCCTTGAATCGGCTAATCCACCCTTCACTTGCTTGAAATCCTTCACGGCCAAACAAAAAAGCAAAAGAATTTGCTTTTTCTGTTAAAATCGGTCCTGTTACTGGGACATTCCTAGCACGAACGTCCGCAAACCATTCTTCTAAAGCCGCTTCAACGTCACTGTATACTGCCGTGCGCAACTGCGCATACGCTTTCTATTTGCAGGCTGGCCCTTGCCATATTGCTCCAAAATCTTTTGCCGATCTTCTAGAATCGTACTCGGCGAACTTCGGGGAATCCCGTTGTCTGCCGCTTCCTTAGACTTCTGTTGTCCAGCATCAACCGCCTTTATGACCGCTACTTTAGCCTCGAGTGTTAAAGCTGCGCGTTTCTTCGACATTGTTATTTCGTTTTACGTTGACAACGTGCGTGCACAAAGAATGGAAGAGCCGCGGAGCACGTTCGTTAAATGGAAGAGCCGCGTACGTTGAATGGAAGAGCCATTCAACGCTTTCCTTTCCCTCCCTCCTCTACAGCAGTGGATTAGCCCAAATGCGTGGAGCGCTCAAGCAAGCTCAATCCACGTAGGGGAGTAAGGAAAAAGATCGCGTGGCTTAAAAAGTAGGCTCTGCTCTGAGTCAGCGCGAGTTCGTTGTAAACGGAAGCTGTAGCACTAAAAACAAAGCCAAGGGATGGTTGTAAATGTTCGTAATAAACGAAAATTCGTTATAAGCAGTTCGTTATAAGTGATTCATTGCCAATAGTGAATAGGACGGGGAATTACGATTTGTTCGTTATAAACGGAAATTCGTAGTAACACAGTTCGATTTAAATGGAGTTGGCTATACTACTGGATTTGTCTTCCCGTTCCTCCGAACATTCTACCTCTCGCCACACCAATGAACCTCTCACAACGTCTCAAGTTCATTCTCTTAGGGATTCTTCCCTCCGCACCTTCAATCGAAAAACGCATACTGACTATACTTCCTCCTGGCTGACTTCTCTTCCTAAGCGTCATTGCCCTTCCGTCGCGGAAGCAGGTCCGTCCACCGCTCCTGCCGTTCCGCGTCCACCCCTTCCGGCTCCACCTCCAACCCCTCCGTCGGGCTTCTACGACGACAACGATCAAGATTCCTACTTTTCACCAGATTCTGGTCTTCTGGAATCTATGTTTCAAGGTGACCCTGATCCCTCCGAGCTACCCCTTGCCGAACTCATGAGGACAGTAGAAGAAATCATCCCGGATTGCTTCCTTTACAAGCCATCCACAACAACTGACGCAGTCTCCAAGAACAGAGGACTAGCAACGGGCTTTGGATTTGGCCCCCGCGACCAACATCCACGTCAACCTCCGCTCTTAGGTCAATCCACAACGCTTCTTACAACTCTCCTCCGCAACAGCGGTATCCTCCTAGGTAATGGTTCCCCTCTCGAACTAGACAAAGATCCTCCTCCGCCTCGCTCTGGCCGCGAAAATTACTTCTTCCGCCCAACTGGCGACGGTACAGCTAATCCACGCAACTTCGATACTTACCCTCAGAGTTCTTAACAGCTGACACCAAATTAGACTTCGGCTCAGCCCTCTACCTTCCTTGTCTGGCAGCGGTTCCTGTGTTTGTCCTCCGGGCAGCGTCCCAAACGGACGTTCTCAGCACAGCAGCAAACGCGCTATGCTAATGACTACACTGACCCTCCGGATGATGCTCGTCAACTAACGTTCCTCATCAATCAGATCTTTCGCAAGAGTTGCTTCGCCACATATCACGCCATGAATTGGTTTACCCGCACTCTCTTCAACATTTCTCTCTCTCCTTTTCCGCAACCGACCCATCCATGAATCAGAATCATTGTTTCGAGGACTAATACCAAAGGTGGCCCCCCACCTTGACATTTCACGGAAACCACGATACGCCAAGTCTCGCATAACTCGTCGTCCTCGTTCCTTGCCGTCAAGATCTGACCCTCCTACGGATGACTGGAGGAATGCAAAACCCTCCAAACACCTTCTACCTCCGGCTTCGCACTCAGCCTCGCCTTTCCAGCCAGAACCCAGGGACGCGGACGTGGTCGTTCCCTGGGACGCCCCTCCACTCCAGATGGAAGACACCGGGCCGGCTCCCAACCTCGACACACAGGACGGGATATCTATTGACATTCCGCCTCCCCCACAAGCTGTAGGGGGACGCCTCCGATATTATGCCAAAACCTGGCAAACACCGACACAGTGCTTCTCTCTATTATTTCCAACGCTTCAAACCATAGTACCTTCTGCCTTCCCCGGTACAAAACCCACCATGGGACCTGCAGCCACGTTCCTCTGTCCCACTTCGACTGGAAATATCATCCCTCCCTCCTGCAAAAGGAGGCCATTCGTATTATACCACCTCCGTTCACCCCGGCATTTTACAGCAACATTTTTCTTTGCGACAAGAAAACAGGCGTAACTCGCCTGGTTTTCAACCTCAAGCCACTCAGTTTATTCACAACCCACATTTTCAGATGGAAACGATATCCTCCATCCGTGACTCCCTCCAACCCGACAATTGAACAGTTTCCCTCGACTTGGCCGACGCCTACCTTCACATTCCGCTTCATGCCTCTGTCCGGTACCTATTCCGTTATTTACTAGACGACACCGTCTTCGAATATCTTTGTCTTCCGTTTGGTCTCAACGCAGCCCCAAGAAGTTTTACAGTGGTTCTACGGCCGGTCCTGGCCTGCCTCCACCAACAAGGCATCCGCATCCACGCTTCCTCGATGACTGCCTCCTTCCGCATCCGCAACCGATGACCCTGCAAACAATTTAAACACCGCCATGTCTCTTTTTCATCACCTAGGACTAGGTCACATCCCATCTTCACCCCACTTGCGAATTCCTACGGACACCATGCCATTCATTCGGAGACCTTGTCTCCACCATCGGGACCATCCACTCGTTCGCAGACCTCGTTCCCTACAAACGATGGATGGCACGTCCACTACACCATTACTATACCTTCCATTGGGGCGATCCTCGCATTGCCATTACCCTTCCGCCACAACATCAGGGCCAGGCCTTTCCCTCCGACACCTTCCTATAGTGAATGGATGTCAATCTCACCGCTACAGTTACCCTCTACGAACCGCCCCCTCACCTCTACTTCTTCACAGATGCATCTCAGACGGGCTGGGGAGCCTACATCGACAATCTCACGGCATCCGGCTGCTGGACGACCGAAACAACAACGCAGCAATCATTTGGGGCTACGCGCAGTCCTTCTATGCCTTCAACATTTCCAACATTACGTAACGGGCCATGTAGTACAAGTCCACATACACAACACCACAGCCGTTGCCTACCTCTGCTAGGGAGGCGGGACACGCTCCCTCACTCTCCATCAGATAACCATCCGAAATTGTTCAATTTTGCATCCTCCATCGCATCTGCCTCCTGCCCCTCCACATTCCGGGGTCTTGGAACGTAATAGCTGACTCCTTGTCTCGCCACACACCTCCTCCTGCCAGCGAATGGACGTTACATCCCATGGTCTGCCACGCTCTGTTCCTCTTTTGACAACGCTTGCTAGTAGATCTCTTTGCCACGTGATTCAACAACAGACTTCCCTTGTTTGTCAAACCTCTTCCAGATCCCGAGCATGGGCAGTGGATGCGCTAACACTCGATTGGAATCACCTTCATGCCTACGTGTTTTCCCCCTCCGCGCCTCCTTCCACTTGCAACGGACGTTTTCTTCTCATCGCACCAAATTGGCCAGCGGCAGCTTGGTTTCCGCTGCTCCTCAGCCTCCTCATCGACTCACCCTGACAGCTGCCGTATCAACCAGACTCCTATCCCAGAACGACGGGCTAATCCACCACTCGAACCTCCAAGCGCTACGCCTTCACGGGTGGCTGCTATCGTCGGACTCCTCCGCGCAACAGGCATTCTTGAGGACGAGGCCTCTCGCATCGCTTCCCAAGCCGTCTGCTCCTCTACCGCTAAGATATATGACAGCCACTGGAAGCGATGGTTTCATTGGTGCATCACAGAACAAGTTGATCCAATCCACCCTCGTATGCATGACCTCCTCCGTTTTTTAACCTTGTTCAAAAACGAATTCCAATGCTCCACAATCTTAGTCTACCGATCAGCCCTAAACGAAGTCTTCAAAGCGGCCGGGAATACTGCACTCCTTACTGACTACAAAATTTCGTCTTTAATCCATTCCTTCCTCTTGGATCTTCCACTCATCCGAAAACAGTTCCCAGATTGGGACCTCTCCATCGTCTTATCAGCTCTTATGGCCTCTCCCTACAAACCGATGGCATCTACATGACTCAGCAATCTCACAAGGAAAACTGTGTTCTTAGTAGCCCTGGCTGCTTGCCTCCGTTAGAGGGAATTACAAATCTTATCGGCAACTGAAAAAGACTGTTTTTTCCTCCCGGATTACAAAGGTGTCTTTCTCACCCCTTGTCCGTCTTTTTCGTGTGAAAACTCAGAAACCCACTGAACGTACTCTTCTGTTTATCATTCCATCCCTCTCCAACATACTGGGAGACGACGACAAACATGCTTTTATGTCCTGTACGTGCCATCCGCTTCTACCTCAAGGCATCCACACCCATTCGAAGAGGACGCACCCAGCTTTTTCTTCCATTCAGTAACAAAGTTGAAAATACTTCCACGCAAATGATTGCCACCTGGCTCAAAAGCGTCATTGTCCAAGCCCATGAAGCGCTTAAGATCAACTGCCTCACAGAAGGTATCAGAGTGACAGCCCACGAACTTCTAGCAATATCCACCTCCTGGGCCCACTACAGTAACATTCTTATCACCGAAATTATGGAAGCTCTTCCTGGAGACATCCTACTGTATTCATGTTCCACTACTTCCGTGACAGGTCTCATCAAGCGGAAGGTCTCTACCGCCTCGGCCCATTTATTGCCGCCGGTCGCATGCTTTAACCTCTTAAACGCACGTTGCTATTCTGGGAAGGGAACCGGTTGCTACCTGAGGGGACTACTGTCAAATGGCACCCGCCGCCTTGACAAAGTCTATGGGAATGCTATTAAAAAAGGTAATGGATTTTTTCAAGGCAACTAGAAACGTCAAAATACCAGTGTTACCTGGTTGATTTTGGTTTCTATTGCCTGTTGAAAAAATAAATTACGTTGCTCCTGCCCTCCTCCCCTCTAGTCGTCATTTGGGGCATGATAGAGATGTCGAAAAAGTGAGCATTGCCTCTCCGCTTCAACTTATATATGATGGAGGCTGAGCAGTTAACCTCCGCTTCCGAAATTTACATTACCTTTTTTAATAGCATTCTCCTTCTCAATGCTGTTTAATACTAGAGAAAACAAACGAAGATGTCATTCCGGTTCGCTACCTACTGCTCAGGTAGGACTAGGTCACATCCCATCTTCACCCCACTTGCGAATTCCTACGGACACCATGCCATTCATTCGGAGACCTTGTCTCCACCATCGGGACCATCCACTCGTTCGCAGACCTCGTTCCCTACAAACGATGGATGGCACGTCCACTACACCATTACTATACCTTCCATTGGGGCGATCCTCGCATTGCCATTACCCTTCCGCCACAACATCAGGGCCAGGCCTTTCCCTCCGACACCTTCCTATAGTGAATGGATGTCAATCTCACCGCGACAGTTACCCTCTACGAACCGCCCCCTCACCTCTACTTCTTCACAGATGCATCAGTAGGTAGCGAACCGGAAGGACATCTTCGTTTCGTCCTTCGTTTGTTTTCTCTAGTATTGAACAGCATTGAGAAGGAGAATGCTATTAAAAAAGTAATGTATTTTTTCAACATACAATAGAAACCAAAATCAACCGGGTAACACTGGTATTATGACGTTTTTTGTTAGCACAAGATTTACACACGCTTCAGGGGAATACGTGTGAATTCAACTGTAACCAGTTTTTGCCTCGCCATGATTTGATTGTCGAAAGTAACTCAACTGCCGAAATCACGAGACGGCAACTGTCGATTTAACAGTTGGCGTAGTCCAACAGTTTTTCGTGTGAGTTATGCGGTTAAGTTTAGACATGTGGGGCTAAACTCCTCTAATTTTTGCTTTATTTATACTAATTAAAAATAAATTAAACGTGTTTAATTCAATATTTCACAATTATTTTGTTTGGCTTTTGGGCAGCTGAATATGGATGGCTTGCCTGCGTTACTTGTCGTTGCCTAGCAACCTATAAGCGAGAATGCGAATACGCGCTGCGTTGCGAAGTTTTCAAATCGTTTTAAAAAATACTTCTACTAGAGTAAACATTTTCTCACCTCACTATGTTATGAGAGGAACCATAAATTATCTTTCTTCGTTGTTAAAATTATTTTACGTAGCCATAACAAGTCTCAAAACGAGACGGTATCACATCATTCCCATTGAATACACTGCTAATGCACCCGATCCGATCGTGTTCGCAGCGAGCTCTAGCGACTGGAACTGTCTCTGCCCCAAACTCGTAGCATAGCCAAACCATATGAAATATTATATATGGAAGCATCCTTGCAAACAATATTCAGCTGTGTGGAACAGGATGGAGCTCTGAACATAAGGTCATCAATCCTAGCAGTAAATAATGGCTTAGTCATATTGTATCCCTCAGCTCAAGTTTAAAATAAATATCAACATTATGTGTTACTAAATGGGAACAAATTAAATTCATAATATAAAATTAATGAAATTAGATATTCTCAAAATTAATTTAATTTACTGCTGAACTGCTCACCAGTGGTTATCATGGATACCACCATGGATATCGGCAGGATGCACTAGCTGACTGGTTCCCGGCAAAAGTAATATTATTGATAATTATAATTTTAAAATGTGTATTAGAATAATTTTCATTTTGCAAAATCGTGAAAGCTAAATGAAATTCCTGTGTAACAAACTTTAGTACTTAATAATAACGTAATAATAATAATGTTTAAACCTTACTTTGTTGTACCACAACACACATGCAGTTTTACTGGCAATGGTGCACCTTCCAGATAACCACTTGAGTGCAATTATTTGCTCTGTGAGTGAGCTGTAGAGACTACTGCAATGCGAATTTATTGCATTTAAGCCTGTTTGAATTTAATTAAACTGCATCCCAAACACTTGCGACTGCTGATGATACAAGGAGCTATTAAAAAAATAACTCTTGGCAGTGGTGATTGTTCCAAAGGTAAAGTGCTTCAAATAGGCCTATATGAAACTTGGAACGATGTAGCTTCTTTAGCTAGCTTTACTTAAAAACTTAACGAAATTTATTAACAATTTTTTTTTATTTAATATTAAAGGATTTATATAATACACATTGTGGAGGTTTAATGTAAACTCGTGCAGATGTTAAAAACGTGATAAAGAGAGTCAGTTTTACCATCAGGGTTGTGTAGAAAAACACAGTGGAAAGATTTGTCTGGTTGATTCCGATAACGAACGAGACTCGCACCATTATTTTGTTTACAAATTTGTGGATAATCTTTTAACGCCCACCCCAGATTTTGGCCAAATTAACTGCATAAGCCCATGGGCGTTTAATACGCGATTTACGGTATTGCTCTCCTTGCATATTGGGAAAGTCTTATGGATTTTCTGTTACAGATATTTGGCCCTTGGCTACGCATTACGCTTTGTCCTGGAGGCCTTAAGAAAACCTTTTGGTAGCAAAATGTATTATTTTGGAATTGCGGCGTTGGATCGGTTTAAAAGCAGGTACGTCAATTGTGAATTATATGTTGTAATGTGTGGAACCAGTATAATGTAATATTTTATTTATTTTATCCAGGTTAAAAGACTACCCTCAGTATTGCCAGCATTTGGCTTCCATTCCTCACTTTCACGAGTTTCCACCACATTTAATGGAGGTACGTTTTCTTTTGAATAAAAATAACTAATTTGGTTTTCTGGCATTTTCCTCTTCCGATAAGTGACAGTCTGTCAGGCTTTTTATTTTATTTTGTCCAAGTTGTTTTTGTTTTTTTAGCTAGAACATTTGAAGATTCCGTGAGCGGTTTTACTTTGAATGATTCTTGACATTGTTGGATATTTATGCGCAAATTCAAAAGTAAACAACAAATCAGTTCGTTGTTGCAAATTTTCGACGAACAGTTGGATCGGCTGTCGTTCGTCTTCTTCTCAGTTTGTCCTGTTTTTCTTTATCCTCTACATCTCTTTTAACTCGCGTTTCATCTTTCTTGTCATGACTCTTGCCTGAGTAGCTAGAAAATACTTGCCTCCGTTTTTGTACAGTTATCAAAGTGTGCTCCATGGCTGAGACCCGATAACTGTGGGTCTTGTCGCCACTTGTGCCTCAGTACCCTGTCTCTCGCATCGCTGGTCTCTCGATTGTTTGTTCCAGACTGCCACTTTAGTGTTTAACATCTTGTATGGGAAGTCTTTTTCAAAGGTTTTCAGCCTTGATTTATTTTACGGTATCAGTAATAATGCCAGACTAACGCCTTTGTCCATGTTGCCAGCGGCTCGCGTTCATAATAGCTACATAAGTTATACCCTGTGTGTTGTGATTACCATCCGGGCATAAAGCCTTATCAAGTTTATGTGTCTAACTCTGCGCACGAACTTCTGTGTTGGGACTGATCTAAAACAATAATGAAGCAACTGCAAGGAAGCAAAAAAAAAACGACTCGTCTGCCAGGCTTATGGGGGCTGCAGTCATATGTCTGCTTTTTGCAACCACCCGTGGCTGTCCCTTCACTATTGGTTCCCGGAGATGAAACTGGTATTTTGCACCCTCCAAATGTTGTGGTACATGGGGCATTTTCCTGTTGCCATATAAGTCTGAAGTTGTTTCTTTAGATGCTGAATTGGAAGATTCTTCGAAGCAATAAGATTACCTACAGTCTGTGACTACTATGCCGATAACGAGGCATAGTAGAAGGAAAAACTACGCCACATGCTGGAACTAATGAGTTTATTAGAATTTATGGTGGAAAAAAAAACAAGGTATGCTATAAAAATAAGATTCTACCAGAGAACTTGTTCTCGCGGGAGAATTGAAGTTCTAAGAGTAGAATCCGACGAAACTGTGTTACTTACGTGATGCTTCCCTGCAACGCGGCACATTTCGATCTAACCACTTTGCATACAATTGTACCTTAATTTACGTCACTTCCGGTCGCTTCCTCCATCTCCACCACGCTTCTTACCTCTTGCGGCTGGCCCCAACGCAGCGCCAGAGATGCGGGCAAGAAATTCTACTCGTAGAACTTGTGATTCTCCTGCGAGAACAAGTTCTGTGGTAGAATCTTCATTTCTACTTCGCAGAATCCTCACTGCGTTACTTATGGGGCAAATAAACGTGGCACTGCCAGCCAACCTACTTAAAAGCCAAATCGCCGCCGCCGCCACAAACCTGCTCAGTCGATCCCAAGTTCCGCTAGCCATAGGTCACGCATCCTAACAACGTGCAGGATGCGCCATGACACCTGTAATGGAAACCTTGCCGCTGCCAACGTCCTCGAGGGCGCCCGGCAAGGTTCTGAGTTCCCATTAGTAGCCTGTCTGTCAATCACCGCACAAACCACATGCCTGCTACTGGACCCACCTGATGACTGAAGGCCTAATTGTGCTTCCTAATTGCTACTTCCTAGTTGCTACTTCCTAATTCATAAATGCACTTCTGACCCGTTGTTACGGCATGGTAGACGTAGCGCCCAATACCAGCGCCGCACTCCTGCCCCTGTATCCCATGCATGCAACAACAAAGTGCCTCAGCCTCACACATAAACTTGTTCACCCCTGGTACTGATCCAGGCCAATGCCTATGCTCAATGTGTCACCTGAAAAAGGAATTTCAGTGCGGCCGCCAGGATAATGTGCAGCAAGTCGGCACTTTGATGGGTGCCACCTTCTTAAACTAGATGCGACAAAAGGCAATCCAAAACCACCACTAACTTTGGCCTTGGTGGCCGTCGTTGGAACAACCAACCAACAACAAACGCTGCACCCAAGGGTGCCGTAACACCTTATAATCTGTGCCAACCACCAAAAATAAGAAACACGACAGGTTCCAGTACAACAATCTGTCAGGCAACAAGTCTGCTAGAACTCGCGTAGTCACACTCTGGCTCCGCCGCCTAAGGCCCACCTAGCTCAACACACCAATCACGTTTCTTCGAGCTGAATGCCTGAACTCATTTTTCACAAAGGCCTAGGCTACTGCGGGACAAACCATGCACAACCACTGCACTCAACGCTACGGCACTAACACACCCGAGTACTTCCCTGGACGGAATCGTCCCCAGGCCTAAGTGTCCTGGCAACTCTTGTCCCAATTTACGCAACATCATGCCCACTGTCGAAGCCACCTCGATTCAATCACCACATTCCTGGGCAAAATTACACTTCCAAAGCCACAAATTTTTATCCACCATTCTCAGGTTGTCCCTTTCATTATGCAAACAGTGCCCGACTGACAGTAGTTGCAAGGGCAACCAGCTGAGACAATTGCATCCGCCACAGTTCCCAGGCTAATGGTTCCATCACACTGAATGGGAAAGTGTCTTTTGGTCTTATTCATAATAACCTGGGACCATAGGCTCATGGGTAGGCCAAATTCCATATTTCAAGGAGGTGGTACCCTGTACCAGTCACCAAAACGCATCTCTTCAAGCTGTTTCCACCATGCCACATTGCTCGCCTCTATCTGCCACACAGGGTGTCATGTCGTACCAATATCGCCTCTGGTTAATTCATGTACCAGGAAATTTAAATCGGAAAATAACACTTAACTCCCTTACAGACCAGCCCCCTCGGCTGATTTCACACGCATACACACACACCCACCTTGCCCGGCCACTGCCTCTTTGGCTTTTCCGTTTCCTTTCCCTTTTTTGTTCATGTTACGTTCACAACAGCTCGACCACCACCGCCTCGGCTGAACCATCCACACACATCCACACACCGCCCGGCCACAGCCGCCTCGAAGAAACTATACACACACACAGCCCAGCCAATGCCGCTTCGGCCGTTTCGCACATCACGCAGAAATCACTCTGTTCCAACTATCAAATCATCTGTTTGTTTATTTCAAATCACTTTCAATCCAAACCAGCACTATGAAAACCTATTAGCACTATCCAACCACGAGCCACGCCACATTTCGCTGCCACCTACGGCCCGCTTCGGTTTTTCCATCAACCCGGGCCAGCAGCGCAGGCAATATTCGTCTCCACACGATACTAATCATCTACTGTGCCCCGCAAACTTACGAGACCGATTTAAAATTCGACAGCAACTTTGAAATGTCGCCTGCATTTCCCCCACTTCTTACTGTAATAAGTTACGAAGAGATATATTCTGCCACTTTCCTTCACGGAAGCAGATTTTGTACTCGCATCTGGCATTAGGCCTAACTATGCCACCATTTTTCCTCGACTCGCAGAAGTTCTACTCAGTTTGGCTTAGCTTCGATTCAACGCCTGAATTTGCTATCGCCACCTGGGATCGATAATCCACACGGGTCATCCACGTTGACAAGTCTTATCATTCTGCATTCTCTACCAAAATAATGACTAACACAAAGCGAGGGTATGCAGCAAATTCATCACGATCCAGCCTGTGCCGTGGCAAAAAAAAAAAACAGTGAGGTAGAAACGTGTGGTAGAGATGGTGGAAACGACCGGAAGTGCATAAGTTAAGGTATAATTGTATGCAAAGTAGTTGGGTCGAAATGTGCTGGGTTGTAGGAAAGCATCCCATAAGTAATACAGGGAGGAGGATTCTGCGAAGTAGAAACACTTGATGTTCATCGTCCACTTTCGACAGAAGAACTTGCAAGAACAACAAACACTTGTACTGCATCATGGTGCATCTGTATTGGTTTTTGAAAAGGTCTCACCACTGATGTCTATGCTACATATCAGGAGGGGTCGAGAAGCCGCCTTCTATCATGAAATCTTAAGCCATCAACGGAAAGAAATCTGATTTTGACCAGGGAAAAATAAGGGTTTTTTTTTCTGCTAAGAAATCAAGCATTTTTGTAAGATTTTGATTTCTCGAAAATTCATTTATGTTCCTCACAGCAGTAAAAAAGTTTGTTTCAGTCGCATTGTACTTGTTGTATACTACATTTTTTTGTTAAAACTTTTTAACTCGCCAATCCATTGTTCCGCAACTTCGTTGGCCACTGTCGCACACCAGCTGTTTCGTCGTCATATGTAGTTGTACTGTTTTGTCATGGAACCTACAAAGCATTAAGCTGCATATGTGCATAATTTCATTGACTTCAACTTATAGTTTTCCGTGCTCGGTGTTGCCAGTAGTCGATTCACAACCTGCAAAATTTAGTTAGTAAAGCTTAATTGGTTGCTGTTGCAGTATGTTGAGTATGGCTCAAGATCTCAAGAACCGCCCAACAAACCTCAAGGTCCCGTGACACCAGTAAGCATTGCGACTTCAACAGTCCCACCTGCCACATCAACAGCTGCCAAAACTATCACGACGACAACTGCTACTACCACCACTACTACTATGGCCAAAAACACAACTACTTTAAGTGGAAAGGTAAGTGGAACATTTAATTCTGTCTTAGTCTGTTTTTATGGATTTTAACTTTCGGTTCTGATACTGATACCAGTTGTACCGGCTACTACGGTACTGACATTGATGCGTTAAGGGTAAGAAAGGTTGAAGTTGAAAATAAAATGCAAGTGTATATTCCGTGCGAAGAACGAGGACACAAGACCACCATTAGGCTAGCATTTTCAGGGTGCATTCCTTAAAACTAGTAGTTCTCGGCATCTTGTGTACGTTACTAAAAGTAACTGTACCTAGTATAGATCTTCACATTGTTTAACAATTTTTCAGCCTTCGATTGCGAATGCCACTAACATTGACACCTTACTGGTCGCAACTGAAAAAGATGATCAAGTGATGGTGCCTGTGGAGAGCACGCAAGACAAAATCGCTTTCATATTCAATAACTTGTCCCAGGCCAACTTACCACAGAAGGTGAGTAAATGTTTTTAAGAGGTGGTCAGTGCTCTAAATTTGTATTTTTGAATTTTAAATTTTTTTAATTTTCAGACAGAAGAATTAAAGGAATTGGTTTCAGAAGAAAATTGGCCATGGGTCTCGCAATATTTGGTCATGAAAAGGGCCAGCATCGAACCCAACTTCCACACCCTTTATTCAACTTTCCTTGACACCCTGAAGATTCCAGAATTTACCAAAATGGTGATCAAAGAAACGTTTAGAAACATCAAGGTAAATATTTATTTTATTGTAAATTATGACTAATAACTCAACAGTTCGATCACGCAAAACCAAAATTCAAAAGGTTTTCACCTTTCTTTTTTGGTTCTGTGTGATCAAACTGGGAATATTTGTCATGAACTTTATCCAAAGTAAAACTGCTGAGTCAACCTATTTTTTGGTTCAAAACTTATATTAGTCTATGGTGGTGTAGTCTACAACATAAGCTGCTTTCAGCTGTGTTAAAAGTACATTTTCTTTTGTAAACTTGCTGACATCATTTACATATAAAGATTTTTTTAATTTTTTTTTGTATATTTGTAGGTTCTTCTAAGAAGCGACAAAGGTATCGCCAACTTCTCGGACCGCTCTTTGTTAAAAAATTTGGGCCACTGGCTGGGAATGTTAACTCTGGCCAAGAGCAAACCTATCCTTCAAATTGTGAGTTGGTTGGCATTTGGTAGGTTGGCTTCTACTTATGCACTTGTTAGTTGGTAAGCAATAGGGTTGTCTGCTTTACCTTCCAGGACATAGATATCAAAGCGTTGCTAGTCGAAGCCTACCACAAAGGGCAGCAGGAGCTGCTCTATGTTGTTCCATTTGTTGCCAAAGTATTAGAATCTTGTGCCAAGAGCAAGGCAAGAAGTTTTCATTTTGATAATATTTTTGTTTTACTCAGCTTTTTTGTGTGGCTTTTAACATTTTTTAATGTTCACAGGTGTTCAAACCTCCAAACCCATGGACAATGGGCATAATGAATGTCTTGGCTGAACTACATCAAGAGACTGACCTCAAGCTCAATCTGAAATTTGAAATCGAAGTGCTCTGCAAGGCTTTAAGTTTAGATATTAATGTAAGGATACCTGTGGTTGGCCACTCAGTTGCATAGTTACACAAGTTTTCAGTTGCATTAGGTTTTAAAAAAAAAATTTCCTTAGGCTACGAAAAAAAAATTAGTTGTTTCTCAGGCCCTGCCTGGTGGTCATATTTGCCCCTTGTCGATGCTTTTTATTTGCTAGGACAGTTACAAGGAAAAGCAATTCAGTTAGCTGAAAATAAGTATTATTTACCTTTAGCCTAAATTAACCACTTTTCAGCTCCGTAAAATTAAGTGTTTTGCAAGTTTTTCCGTAAAATTATAATGCAAGTGTTTTGAGCAGTTGAAAGTAAGACTTGAGTTACTTCCAATAAAATAAAAAGCCTAGTGGCCTGGTTACTTTTTGAATGAAAATACCCGAGAAACAAACTTATTTCTTTTCACAGCCTTAAGTAAAAACGTAATAAACCTGGATACCTGTTTTTTTTTAACATGGGCATCTGGCTTGTCTCCAAAATTCAGCTGAGGTTCGGATAGGTTTGGCTAGCCAGATATTTTTCCAGTCCAAATTCTGCTGCACGATTTTTCGACTTAGGTTATCTAAGCTTAGGCTGAAAAAAAAATCCTTTACTGTTACGTACTGCAAGTGTCGCTGTTTCTTTGTATGTCCCACTTGCTTGGATGGTTGAAGGTAGAACTACAGTGGTATAATTATTAAGCTTTTAATGAATCCTAGATTGATTATCGGAGACAATGACTTTCTGCTGCTATCAATTTCAACATTTCGCGGGAACAAACTGTTGTTTATCGCGGCGAGTTTAGAGAAACATCTAAGGAGAAACATTTAATTTTGTTGTGAAGCTTTTCTGTAAGCAGAAAAAAATAGTTGCTTGTTCACAATTTGTGTGTATCGGAAGCCTGGAATTCATACAGAAGTTAAATTTAATCATACGTTTGGAATTCAATTGTATTGCATTTGGGATTTCTACGAAAATTTCGAATTACTTTTGAATGGTCCCACATAGGTAAGGTTGGTACAACAGATATTTCAAGCTAAAATGCCTGTTAATTCCAAAAATTTTTATTTCAAAAATCTTATAATAACAATGTCTATCGATTATAGTAAAGTCTTCTAGCTCTGTTGGCTTAGCTGATCTTTAGTATGTAACGCAATCCAAACCATTCACCATTGCAACAGAAAGCCGGTTGGTAAATTTTGGCTTAAGTCTTATTTTTTCCGGGCGTGGGCTTAATTATGCCAAGTTTGACCAATACATACTTGCCTGAGAGTTTTTGCTCTTCAGGTAAGATAATAGGCATTTAGGCTCGAATCTACCAAAAGATCGTTTATTCAAAATGACAACTGTCGAGAAGTAACCCAAAGTGCTAATTAAAAAAAAAACTTACGTAATGTTCATACAGTTGTGGCATCTGTTAGCTGCAGTTAGGTATGTATTTAGTTTGCGTAGCTTGATTTAAATGTTCGATTTATACTTAAACTGCTAGCTCTGGAAATCTGTAAAGTTTTTATTCACCGAAGTAATTTTTGTCGATCAAATATAAATCTCCCAAGATTGGTGCAGTATAGCCTTATCCATTTAAATTATTGAATAAAATGGTTTCCGTGTATTTTATTCTTCAACTGTTTTGGTTTCATGTTTGTTTGCAGGAATTAAAACCTGGTGTGCTATTAAAAGATCTAGACCGACTTGCTCGTATTGAGCATCAGCTGTCCCAGCCTCAAAAAAAGATTGAAATGGCCCCGTTGGAGGAGCCTGTTGCTCCCAGCATGCCGTCTACTGTGAGCACACCAACTTCGTCCCTTGGTGCCCCTACCCTCTCGACAACTGCTGCCACCTTACCTCCGGCTCCACCAGAACCGCGCTTTGCCTACCATGAAGTCAATGTTGCTGGATTAGCTGGACTTGCTCCTCATGTTGTCATGAATAATCAGGTATGTTCGTATTATGTTCGTATGTATTTCATTGTACTGTGCAGTTTGCCATTTCCCTAGGAAGTCTCACGTTTGGATCATGTAAGGCTCGTGTTAGGGTCTCATCGTCTTTGCTCAAGTTTTAGTTTCCTCAAAATACTACCTTTAAATAAAGCTGATTTCGTTCAACCCTATATACGCGTAGAGCCCGAAATCTGTTGTGCAGCATTGTTGCTGAACATGTGTTCGCCTATATTTGGCTGCTGATGACTTTTAAACAAGGCAGCTCACGATTCACTTGTATTGTGTTCTTAATGGGAAACAAAATTGACCGACGGAATATCGTTTAACAATCAGCATTAGGTAACATGGAATCGAACCAATCCTGTGGTATTCTTGAGGGGCAGCAATTGAGTGCCATTCAAGATTTGTACTCGGTGTACTCCCGTTGTACTCATTATTGTTCAAGAGAATCGTGCCCAAGCGATTTTGATTATTGCATATGGGGTGACGATTTAGTGAAAAATTATTAACTGTACAAAATAGCGGGTAAGCTGGTGGGCCCGTGCTCGTCTTACTTCTTAAAACAATCGCAAGTGGAAGTACATTGGATGACGGCCACTGCAAAAATCCAGTTCAAGTAAGTAACGTCCAAAACAACCTGTTAAGAAAACGGCCTGGCAGCGGACCCTCCAAGATGGCTTTCAGTTGAAAAGCAGTGTTCTCCTATCACTCGTTGATTAAACAGTGTTTTGGTTGTTAACCTGGGCTGAATCTTATGCTGGAGGGGAACTGGTGCTATCCGAGCAGGAGTGGCTCTCATTCTGTGAATCGAATAAGAGAGCCCCTCTTCTAAAACAGGAAGAGGCAGGAAGGGAAGCAAGTCCCCTCAACATAATTAGCCCTCTGGATTTGTGAAGGGATTTGGGTACAACCCAAGTGAAAGCTGTGGCATTCCACTAGTCGAAATGATGACTATGTAGAAGAATGTGAATGCTGTTGTCTGCCACTATTTACGAGATGTACGCATGTCTGGTGGAGGTGGAGGAACGCATTTGGAAAGTCATGTGAAAGCAGGAAGTAGTTCTTAGTGTCGGTAGTTCACTTAGGCATCTTTGGAGAGTTTACTGAGAAAGTTACGATGAAGGTAACTCCAGCCTTGTGGCCAATTACACATGACAGAATGAATATCAATGACAAAAAGAATAATTTGTGACTAGATGGACCATTTGGAGCTCTCTTGTAGTAATTTAATTCATAGTTGACTAACAACTCAAAGGTATCCTGTACGAGCACTTAGGGTTTTTCTTCAAGGCTGTTGTGATGGAAAACTGAATTTATGGAAACTGTAGTTCTCACACCAGCTCCGGGCAATTGATTTCCCATCGAGGTTACTGTGAAGAGCGATGTGGCGGAGTGAAGTTTCGTCGTCAGATTTGGCACCTTGGCATTGCAGAAAATACAGGAAGTAGTGACCCTGCAGGGTTCGCAGCAAGTACTGTAGGCTTACGACACGGGTATGGATGTGCGATACTCGAAAATTTCGAGCCGAGCCGAGTATGAAACTTGTACTCTTAACTCGGCTCACTGCTCGCGTCCATACTCGCGAAAATGCGATAACTTCGTCAATTTTTGAACGATTTTGACATTCTAATATATCAAATTGATCGTCTCGACGAGAACTTTTCAGAGGTGCAGATTAAAAGTCAGTAACTGAAATCATTTTCAAGTTATATCCTTAAAACTGGAAAACCAGGACCCACACAGTGGATTTACACTCGTACTTCAAAATAAGTTTATATTCGCACTATGACAAGAACGGCACATCTGTCTTTCTCAGACCTGTTTTGTAAAGTCCACACTCCTCACATCTTGTTGTGTTTTGGCCAACGTTGTCGTGGTTCGTCCTGCGTAACCAAAGCTAAGGCCCCACTTCCTGCGAAAATTTTGCGTGATATTGGTTCTTGGCTTAGTGCGAATGTCGACTTAGTTTGAGTGTAAATCCGGTGCGTCTTGGTGCTTCCGGTGTTGATAACCTTCAAAGTAAATAGTACAATTTTTACCCACATAGTCAACTAAGCACCATCTTTGTTCCTATTATCTTAACAAATTAAAGGGGAACTTGCAAACAAAATATATCCATCAAATACTCAAACTCTGCTCGATACTCTATTCTTCTGTTGCAAACTCGGCTCGGCTAGGCTCGGCTCGACTTTTTCTACTCGCACCTCCCTAGCACGGGTGCCATCGAACAAGCTGGTCCTATGTATATAAGGAGAGAAAAAGAAGTTGTCTTTTCAATGTTTTTCTAGCCCTAGTATTTTGGAATATCCAATGGGAAATTAAAATAGGAGCAACGAGCAAAATTATTTGTCCACGAAAGAATAGTGACTCTGGTCAGTCCAGTTGCACCAAATCAGTTCTATCACCATACGGGGGAGTTTATACTGTACGCATGTGCTAAGGGAGTTGATTGCACCATGGGTGGAGTGGTGGCTACCTACGCAAGGAAAAGTAAGTCGTTCATCCATCTCATTTTCAAGACAAAGAAAGGGGATAGATGCACAACTCTCCTTCAAATCTATCCCATTGGATTTGTGAAGTGGTGTGTAGGGCGTACGAAACTGCTCGAAACCACGTCCTGGGCATGTGTCGGGCATCCCACTGGTTGAAATGGTTGCGCCTGCACATGGAAGAATAAAAATGTGTTATTCAATTACTGTAAATAAGTAAAAGTAATAAGTAAAGTAATACGTAATAAGTAAAAACTAATTTTATTTTTAAAATTCTGTTTTATAAAGGGCCCATTTTTTTTGACAAGTTTACCCATAAAAATTATGTACACTGCTTCTTGGCTAAGCATTTTACATTATGAAGATTTCATTGTCCTCCAGTAAATCCGTGATAATTCCAATTTGTGGTGTTTGTTCCATGTGTTTGCAGATTAGTTTGTTCCAAACTCATCCTCAGCTAAAGTCCTTTGTACGTCCTGCCTTGGAGCGTGCTGTTCAGGAATGGATCCATCCAGTTGTAGACCGTTCAATAAAAATTGCTTTAACAACTTGTGAACAGATTGTTAAGAAGGTACACATATTTCTGTTTATCTTTGGATATTCCGTGTTATAATTTACAACTTCTGGTTTAAATATAAAATTAAATTTTGTTCTGTTTTAGGATTTTGCTTTGGATCCAGAAGAGTCTCGCATGAGAGCTGCTGCTCTCCATATGGTCCGCAACTTAACAGCAGGAATGGCTTTGATCACATGTCGAGACCATCTTCTCATCAGCATCAATTCTAACCTGAAAGCGGCATTTTTGAATGCTCTGAGGGTAGGAAACAATGTATGTATGTTACGGCCTTAACATCATTGACGTTGCAATTTATTAACACTTGTTTGTTGGACTTGCAGGTTTGTGAATTTTGTTGTAAAATAGTATTTCAAAATAGTTCCTACTACAGTGTCGTGTTGGGCCTAATATCACAAGAAGTAAAAAAAAAGAAATATTTTCTACATTTAGGGACCAGATTTTGACTAGGCTAATTTAATGGTTTTCTTTGTCACACCGTACAAATCTTCTATAGTACCTACAGATATTTTAGCTCCATCAGAACAACTTGAATAAGATAACGACTAACGATAGAAGGAAGATCTCGTCGCCTGAGATCCTGCTAAAAGGATCGCAAAACTTCTCGACCGCAATAAATAAAAGGGAGCCATGCATCGCCAACTTCACCACCACCTAGGTCACAGATTTGCTGTAGTACGTAACACCTGCTCCTGGTTGCATATCTTTTTCTCCAGCCAGCCTCACACCCCAGCACTGAGATACATCTTTAGCAAGTGTCTCGAGTTACCATTTCCATAAGACTGGAAACTGTGTAACATTACCCAGATACACAAAGGTTCTAAAACTGGTCACACATGTTATCAGCCTTACATGTTTTGCTTCAAAGATGTGAAAAGCTAGTCAACGGTTTAAGTAATTATAGATGCTGACCATTACAGATTTGCCGAAGGGAGGTTTGGTGCCTCAATGCTCCTAGATGGCACCTGCCATTCTTGTCGTACACTGATCCAGTCGGGCCCATCATATTCAGACTCAATTGCTGAATTATTGCCTTTATTCAATAAACACCACCAGCATTATCGTTAGTTACTTGTCAAAATCAACCTCAGTGTGCTAATTTACTCCAGTCTAAAGCGTCACACTTGTAAATGTTAGTATTAGGACAAAGGATTTTTAGACACTCGCATAGGCCGGAAGCAATAACCTACAGAAGTCTGGGAGTGGGGGGGGGGGGGAATGATTGTCTAGAAACTAATCATTTGGGCAAAAAAGTTGTAAACTTAAAATGCCCAGATGTGCCTTTAGTGAATGAAGCTTCACAAGCAGATTAGATTTTACAATGCACCATGAGCACTGATGTACAGCTCGCTAAAGTGGTTCCTGTTAATTCTACGTGTCTGACACTCGACATCTGGTTTGCCTTCCCTTTAAACTATGTAAAGATGAGTTGCATAACATAACTTTAGCGAAAGAATAAATTGACTTATCAGTCCTTATACTTAGGTCTTCAAAATACATTCTCCACACAACGTAACGCAATACAAAAAATAGTCCCAAGTAATAATGTATTACAAGCAAATTTTCGGTGGCTGGGTAGTGACCCCTTCTTAAAGCTTTCAGTCCAAAATTACTGCAAGCAACCTCAAAATGACAAAAGATATAGATTTGAATTCTGTGTCTACAGTTGGCCTTGTTAATGCTTGGGCTGCATCAGAAGGTGGTGGTTGTTGTGTGCCCTATACCTGTGGTATTTTTAGGAATGGTTTCCTCTGTGTTTCGAGTTGATGTTGTCTAGGGGTGGTGAACTGCAAAATCTTAGGATAGGAAGGCGCTTGCACATTCCTTAGTGGGAGTCTTTTATCTCGGCAGTGTTGGATTGACAAGGATTCCAAGGTTCTTTGTTTACAGTTGGACTCTTAACATTACTTTCGTGTCCCAATCAATGCAGTGATTGGTGGTGTCACTGTGGGCTGCAATATCGCTTTGTCAAACACTGGCTGTAGCTTGTTATGCATAATTGTCCGGGTCATAGAGCAATGTTATGCTATGCAAGCTACAGCCAGTGCTGACTAAAAAAAAATGCTATTGCACCCTACAGTGAGAAAACAAACCACAAAATTGATTGGGAGAACACAAAAGTATTGTTACATTTCAGCTGTAGCCAGAAGTCCATCTGCAGGTCCTGGAAGGCGATAGTCCGGTATCGGTATAATCTGTATTTATCGGTGTTTTTGCCGTATCGGTATCGGAGCACTATAAGGCTTCCGATACAGATATTTGTTATGCTAAGAAACGCAACTGTCTTCCCTGCAAAACTGACACCAAGTGCGGCAAAAGCAATAACCAAGTGAGAAAAGCAAAGCTATTTGCTCAGTTTGTAATGAAAATGTAGCAGGTGACAGTTCCAATGCTCTTAGTTATATAACATCCAACTAAAATCTAACTAAGAAGATAAATGTACTGAAGTCATATGTATGAATAAAAGGAAAAATGCTGTTATTGCTGTACAGAACTTTTGGATAATCTTAACAGTTGGAACCCATGCAAAACCAGAAACCGAAATTGAATTTTTTTGTATGAAATTTAAACTATTAGTCGTGATTTTTTATTATTATTGGTATCGACATCGGATCGTATCGGCTTTCCCTTCATCGGTATCGTGTCGGTAAAAAGTCATATCGGCCGATCCCTACCTGGAATCCTTACAAGTCAATCCAACACTGCCGAGATAGACCTCGCGCTAATGAATGTGCAAGCCCTTCCTATCCTATGATTTTGCAGCTCACGGCTACATCAACTTAAAACACAGTGGGAAGCGATTCCAAAAAACACCTACGAATTCAAATTTTTAGACATCGTTGTCAAGTGTAGTTGCTTGAAGTACTCTGAGCTCAAAGCCTGAAGAAGGTGGCAGTACCCGGCATTGCGTTACATGGTAGCGATAATATATGCTAAAGCATAGAGTAAAATCATTAATCGCAAAACGACCAACCGTGATTTCGAGCTAGTTTTGAAGATGCACCCAAACAGTTGTTTTAAAGCAACAAACCAAAGCTTTATAAATTTTATTGAATATCTCTGCCGAAGATTCGCAGTCCACTGCAAATCTTTGAAGCATGAGGTGGACTGGAAAGGCACAAGCACCCTGCTCAAGTCGAATTCGGCACGAGATTCCCACCTCCGTTGCCTTGAATCACTTGCTATTCAACAACATGAAATGAACGGGGAGCTTTTGATGAACATCCAAGGCCCAGCTTTCCCTAGAGTTACACACCTAGTAGGAAGAGAACTCAGCGAGCGGTTGAACCATCAATGGGGACTCACGAGTGCACAGCGCATGCAGCCCAATAAATACGGGAGGCTGCGGTCGCGGCCGAATTCGAATGCAAAAGTGTGCAAAGCAGACGACGTAGTGAACAACGAAGTAAACAACGATGTTGTTGATGTAGAAAGCAGAAAAATCCTCAAGGCCTGATGAAGATATCTGGGTGGTATCGAAAATTTGTTGGACTAAGCACGAGTCCGAGTTGTGAATTTTAGCGAACTTGGTAGTGTTATTTTATAACGAATCTGCCGAAAAACGAGGTGGGGGTGTTTTTAAGAATTCACACTCTCCGTATCTGATATACTTAGAATTGACCCCAAACTCACAATTGTGACATGCAAATATCCCAGGCGAGATCCTATGATGTCAACTCAAACCAAATATGAAAAAGGGACTGACCATGAGTTGCGCCCGACGTTAAGAAATTGGAAAGAACCCCTTTGTCATCAGCCAATGAAAGACTGGCTTATGCAGTAGTGACGAGCAAGAGACAGCATTGAGATGGCATCGGTTTCGTTGTTCTCTGAGCAATTATGATCTTTTAGGGAAAGAGATTTGACAGTGCTGAAGAACTGGCTTGCCCTATTGAGCTTAAATCACTGTATTAGGAAAGCTACATAAATGGGGGGTGGGGGTGAAGGGGGTGCCAACTAATGACGATCAACGGACAACTTATTGTGTAAGTGTGCATTATTTTATTATTACAAGAGATATGAAATGGAACTAATAGCTGGAATTTAAATTTAAATGCAGTCTCCTGATACCTTCATCATGCTGACACTATATCTTGTACTAAGCTGAAATTAGTGATGAGTATGAAAGCCCAAGTATTATGTTGAACGTAAAGACTTGAAAGCTGTAAATATTGAGAAGCCGCAATGAATCTTTGTAATTAAAGCTAATCATCTGTGAGTGATCTCCCTCATAATGCATGCACCTTCAACACACATCATATTCTGTTTGTGTTTTGATTGTACGTTTCTCACAGGTTAAAGTAATAACATTAGAGCCAGAGTTTTAAGATTTAACATTGGTGTTTAGAGTGGCACTATCTTTACGGTACGATTCAAACTTTATAACCAAAATTTCGTTTGATTATTACGGTCAACTTTTTGGTGAACAAGTGAAATCCAAAATACGTAAGGATAATTGTTATAAGTGAGCTCCACTATTTTACCTCCTCTTGCTTTTTCCCATGGGTTATAGTGACACACTTCAGTTATCTTGTTTAATTTTATTAATTGCAAAGGGTAACGAAAAAAGGAATGGCATTGGATTGCTCAATTAAAATGCAGATTGGAAAACGCAAAAATCTGGCTTTAAAATGAAAACTAAAAGACCTCAGATTAGCATTTCCAAAATAGATTCCAAAAAAGTGTCTAAACAAGTGTGCCTTTATAAGTTTTCAATGTGCTGAAAACATGTATGCTAAAATGTGTGCTAAATGCATGCTAAAAGTGCTGAAAAAAATTAAATAATGAACTGACAATGACAAGGTGAAACAAAATAATGTACAAGTGTGATATCCATATAGTCCCGAATATAGTTCAGTAAAACAATTTGGGACCCGCTAAGTGTTATGCTACTTTTGGTTAGTTTTGGGTTGCCAGACTTAGTATGAAGAGTGTGGTATGGTTAGGAAAAAGGATTTTCTGGTACATGGCGGTCAGAGTGGCACAGCAGGTTGTGGGGAGGGGGTACATGGTTGCAAGGTATACAGTCCTTTTTGCTGTTGCCAACTATGACCATGTCAAGTGTCAACAGAGAATAGCTTTTAATCACAGGACATCGTTCTTCCCCAGATACTTCATGCTCCATACTTTGTCTAAAAAGTCATTCTAAACCAATTTGGGATTCCTCAATGTTACACCGAAACCCAGCAGCCACTGATTATGATGATTTAGGACTGTGCGAAAATCGAAACTTTCGATTCGATTTCATTATGCTGTCGAAATCGAATTGAATCCGTCAGAATCAAAATCAAAAAATTCGATTAACGAGATTCCCACCGATTAACGAGATTCCCATCGAGTATTGAGATCACCATCAAGTAACGAGATGAATTATTTTCTATTTTATGAAAAATTTTAAGTAAATACACTGAATAAAGTTTAACAAAAAAATTTGAATCAAGTAAAGCATTAACTTTAGTAAAAAATGTGTAATGACTTCGTTTTATATGGCAACTGTGCATGGTACCATATTAATCATTGCTAAAATAGTGTAGTCATTGCCTTACAACATGCCAGTGTTAGTTTAGCAATCAACTAAGAGGCAATAATTTGCCAAACTTGCACAATATATGAAGTTAATTTGACTAAATAAAATCTAAGGATGGTGCTACTCAAAAGGGGGAGTGTGTTAAAAACCAAAATGTAGTTTTGCGCATTAAATGAAGACATAATTCAAAGTTCAGTGTATTGGAGTAACATTAGTTTATAGGAGTGTAATTACTTAAAATTAATATCTTTTTCAAAGGCTAGCCCTTATTGATAAAAATTGGAAAAAAAAAGTTTAAAATCGAAAAAGAAAAAAAATGAATTTCGAAATCGAATAATAATCGAAATCGAGATGTTCTTCCCCAAAATCGATCGAAATTGAATCGAACCCAAAATATTAAAACCGCACACCCCTGTGATGATTGCAAGTTTGTAGTGCTTCACGTCTTTGTACATCTGTCTGGCTTAGTGAAACATGGCTGACCTTAATACAGTGTTTGTAGTTGCACAGCTTTCAATTTTTAAAGCCAAATTCAAGGCTTGAGCACCCAGCAAATACGCTTTGTTGTTGAAGCCTTGAACTATATTTTTAAGTTAATAAATAAAACTGATGGTTTAGTGAAGAAGTTTCTGCTGTTTTGAAAGAGGAAAGATCCTTCGCAAGTCTCCATCTTTTGGCTATCATCATCCAGGTACTCCAAACAGACGGCCTTTCTGAACCAGTTGCTAGCCACCTCGTCAGTTGTCTCAGAGGAAGCAACCGCAATAATGTGGCGGATAGAAAATAATTCGTCTGGCTCCAACTTTAGTTCAGCTTGCTGACACTTTTAATTGCAAGTCGGCAATTAACATGTTTTGTGGTCATTGACTGTTGTGAAAGTACTATGTCACACTTCAGCCTTAACATTATCAAACCACAAAGCCTGAAGGATTAAAATATCTGCAGCCACAGTAATGTAAACAGACACCACAGAGGGCAGGGGCAACTTTACCATTTCTGCCTTTCTTGCCCTTCCAGGCATTACTGGGCCTTTTTCAGGCCCTTTCTCACGTACCGCTGCACCAGCAAATGTTGGGACAAAAAGTGCACGCCACTGTGTAGCCAGGAAAGTTTTTTCTCACAATGGTACCTTCTACTCGTGCTCTTAAGCCTCCTTCGATAACTCTGTGAACCTCTTGGACAAGCACTAATAGGTCTTTTAACCAGATAAACTGTTTTTATCCCAAAATACCTGCCCACTTAAAACTTTGCATCCTTTTGTGTGCATTTCGGGCCCGTTTGATTGTTGATTTTGTTCAAAAATCCCGTTTGACAGCCGGCGGTGTCGGCACTTGGTCTTCAACTTTTTTTCTGCTGCTGTACTTCTATTTTTAATTTAGATGTGGTGTACATGATCTTCTGAGTTGATCATGATTTTCCGTGTTTTCTGGTTTAACACTAAGGTTTTATGATTTATCTAGGATGAAATCGCTGATATCGTACTAGTTTTTGTTGGTGTTTAATGTTTCAGAAAACTTTGATTAGGCCTGTTTCTGGAACCGGCGAACGACCATTTCACTATTTTTTCCTGCCGAGAGTTCTTGCGAAAATTGTGTTCATTTTTTGAAGTGTTACTTAAAGGCCAGCTTTGGTGGGTTCTTTTTTCGGACCGATATTTTCGCCTTTTATCCATTGGGTTATTTTTGCAAAAATATTTTTTATTGCTGTTAGTTTGTTTAAAATGTTTTTAGGCCCGGCGGCTGTAGTTTTTAGGCTCGCTACTCCGCTTGGCCTTGCTTTTGTTTTAAATTGAAGTGCAGAACTTTTTTCTCACAATGGGGCTTTCTACTCGTGCTGTCGAGCCTCCTCTGATAACCCTGTGAACTTCTTGGACAAGCACCGGTAGGTCTTTTAACCCGATAACTGTTTTTCTTCTGGCCTTGGCTTCGGAGAAAAGATGTATATTCCTAGCATGAAGCATATCTCCACTTTATGATAGACTTCAGCTGGGCTAAACTTCTCCCAAGAGCTTCTTTTCCGAGCTCATTTAAAACACCCATTAGCCCCTGGCTTCACAGCCCAGTAGTTGTTGTGTTAGAGAAGACGAGCAATTTCTGGCTTGTCTTCAACCTTTAGTGGTTAAAATGTGACCCTTTTTCAAACGGAAACTTTAGCATCTGTATTCTGCCTAAAGAATTTCGAAATATTCAATGGAAAACTGCTAGCCAAATGTTACGCGAATTTTTTCTTTTCTTTATTTATTTTTTTTTAATTTGGTTTGTGTCTTTTATTTATTGCTATTGACTCGTGACTGCACAGTGTACAATCTCATTTACCAAACGGGACTTGCGTTTGAATTTGTTTTAGGGAGCAACACAGCAGCAAAAAGAAATGGTAGAGCAAGCATCGACTGTTGTGGCTCAGGATAATGTGGAATTGGCATGTGCCTTCATCCAAAAGACAGCCATTGAGAAGGCAATTCCAGAGATGGACAAGCGTCTCGCAACAGTAGGTCTCCATGACAGAAGAGTGAATCTTAATCTTTTAGGAGGGCTTATTTATGGAGAATGTTGCTTTTCATTCTTTTTAGGAATTTGAGCTAAGAAAACATGCCCGAAATGAGGGTCGCCGATATTGTGATCCTGTTGTGTTGACTTACCAAGCTGAACGTATGCCTGAGCAGATACGACTTAAGGTAAAGAGGTTTTTTTTAAGGATTTTGTAGTCAGTTTGCAGCAAAATATTGAAACATTGGTGAATAAATAACACCATGTTCACCAGTGCATGTTCTTAGTTAATAGGGGACAACTTCTACTGGTTTTGTCCCAGAATACCTCCCCATTTTAAAATTGTCCAGATTAGGAATGAGAATTACGAAGTTGTTTCTTGAAAAAGTTGTTGCTGCTGGTGCAAATTTTCAACAAATAATTTAGTCGATGTCATTGTAGCACTACGAGCACGTTTGTCTTCGGACAGTGTAACTTTTTGTTGGACTCCGTTTACATGAGTGTGCATTGAACGCACACGCGTGTGACCAGCCCGACAATATGTTACGTTGCCTAAAGAGGACATTGGTGCTCATAGTGCTACAATAACATCGTAGGCTGTATTGTTTGTTGAAAATTCAAACCAGCAGCAGCAGCAGTGTTATCTTTTGAATTTTTCGTAAACAACTTTTTCTTAATACCTCCTTAATTAAAATTTTTGCATTTTTGTTCGCTTCAAGACGAAAATTCCTGACAGGGTAAAAAAATCCTAGCTTCTATCACATCTAAACAACTTACTCAATGGTAACCGTATCCAGCCACCTCAAGTGCAGAGTTTGTGCTGATTGGCGGCCATCTTTATTGTCGGGAAGCCCACCCTTACAAACGTGTTTTCATGTCGTCCCTATTTTCAAACTTTCTTGACCTGTTTTCGCATTTTTTCTGTGCTGTCACTGCCCACTATTAACAAATTAGCATTTTATGCTTCGTTTGAAGCTGTTCTGGACTTTATAGATTGTGTTGCGACAATCCAGATAGCCCTATCTGATATACTCACTTTAAACTTTGTGAGTTAGACATCTATAAACTTGAGTGTAGACCATATAACCCCAATTCTAGGCCTTGTGCTACGTGCTTTATAGTTCCGGCGGCACATTGGGCTATCAGCCTTAAATATAATACTTCTACGCTACGACTGAAGCTGTTGCCCATGATCGCAGTCGACACCTGGAAGTAGGAATGGATCACCGGGCGAGGAAACTTAAGATAAGTGCTTCTATGCCAAAGAAAACAATTTCTCCCATGCCTGATCCATTTGTAAAGATTTCTTTTGCTGTGAAATACGAAGTTTCCTTTTTGGGATGTCTAGATTTCGAACCAAACTACGAGCCCATGTCGGCGGAAGAAATTCGGTGGACCCTCCGAACCCGTGGAATACACCACGTAAAAAGCCGGCCGCTACCTCATTGATCTACAGTAAAGAACCGAATAATGAGCCTCTGATCACGATGTCTATGCTCCTTTTGCTCCTACGAGACCATTCCAAGTCCAGGCTTCATTAAGTTGATTTTAAAATGGAAGAGTTAAAGGTGCCATGTTGCAGCCGACGTCCGTCGTGTCTCCGTCCCCATGCGCGGACTTGTCACCCATCATTAAGAAAATCCCGACATGCTAGTTTACTCTGAGAACGCAGTTTTTTTTACTCTTCAGAAGGGAATGTTCCCCGCCTAGAAAAGACTTATTTCTCGTCACTAAGTCTGACGATAATAATCAGACTCCAGTGCTCCCTTTTCTTCCTATGCATAATACAAGAAACATGTCAAAAAAGAAGTCAAAATTTTTTTCCAAGCATTCTTCATAAAAGACTTCCTCCAAACAGCCTGTAGATTGTTAGTCTCCTTCCCTCTTTTCGGCCCCTTCGTTTTGTGCTGAGGATGCCCAGTTTTCTTCGTTTTCGGCCGGCCTCCATTCGCCGTGCAAAACTCCTTTGCTCGATCCATCCATCTTTAACGTCGGCAAATAACAGTGCCACCATTTCTTACACTCCTTCCAGTTAACACAAGTCAGTCTCACGGATCCATTCTAAGAAATTCTCCGAGCTGACGGTTTGCAGCTTGTCTAGCACTTCCTTGGCCTCCATTTTCTCGTCGGTCTCTTCACATGTGTAAGTCTATTTGGTTCCAAGGATCCCTTAGTTAGTGGAAGCCCCTCGCTTTTACCTTCATCTCCTCAAGTTGAAGCTCCACAGCCCCTTGATTTGAGCCAGTCTTCAGAGAAACCACCTCCATTGGATCTCTACTCTGCTAAGGATTATGTTTCCCAGCTTATCGGCCTCCTCCTGGCCGCGTCTCACCATCTAGACATCCTTCATCAAACTGGCTCCGTTCGCCAAGCCGTCATCCTTCACTTCCTTTGCCTGGGCCAGGCCCCTTCGTCAGTCTTACGCTGTTCGCCTAGTGGCACCCTTCACCTGATAAGCTCCCTCCCTATGTAACCGTGAGGGCCACGCGAGCAAGTTCTAAAAGTGTCCAAGATCTGCATCTGCATCTTCTGTTACTACAAACATGGGCTTCAATTTGCATCTGCCCATGAAGATCATTAAGCCCCTTGTCTTCGACAACATCCCAACTTTTTGTCTTAGTCGTCTCGAAGCCTCTTCAAGCTCTCCTAAAAATCGAGGCCTAAAATGACCCCTGCTTCCTTCGCCGACTGTGCCAAACTAGTTCTGGTGTAGAAAGGCCTTCAGTCTGCTCTTGTCTGCTCAGTCCATTCTCTGCTCAGATGTGGTAATCTTTTGCATGGAAAGGAGGGCCCGTTAAAACTCGATAGACGTGTTGCCCTCCGGCTAAAGGATTTTACACGTTTTCCTTTAACATAATAGGCAAAGTAGCACACCCTCGCCAGTTTGCCCCCTTCGATGAACCCAACTTCGTCGTGACTCGGATTCCCTAGCGTTTGGCATCACTTTCAAGATTCCGAAGCTGCTTCCCATCTAGTGTCATAATTTCGATACCTTTGAGAACATTCAACAAATGGGTATCAGGACAGCGTTCCATGCTGAACATTTGTACACGACCACCGCAGCCTGATTGGAATTAACGACGTATCCACTTGTACCTGGGAGACCGCGATTAAGAGCTTTAACCCTTTGAGAGCTGCGTTTTTTTTATATCTCCAAAAAAGTAGGGGTAACCTGGACGGGGCTCGAACTAGCAACCTGAAGGAGCTATTAAACGTGAGGCACACGCCTCTACCAACTCGGCCACGGCCGTCTCTAGAGTCGGCTTGTTAAGGGAACCTAGTATTGTTATTCCTGCATTGTTGGCCATCTCGCGCGTAGTAAGGACTCTGTTTTTAATACTTCAACCTGTGCTTGTTTGGCCCGAGATTTTCTCGGGTTTAGCACTCAAAGGGTTAAAGATGCGTCCATACAGCTAAAGAAAGATGCAGAATGTTCAACTGAAGCCAACCATTGGCAGACTAGAGGGGTGATCGACAGCATCGCTAAACCTCTAACGTCGTTCTTGTCTCCGATTCAGGACTCAACCAAACAAGTGTCCAGGAATTTCCCAATTCTATGAGACTACCACTCTCTTCAAATGAGAAATTCTTAAAATAGCCCCTCTGAGTTTTCGAGTTTGTGCTAGCCCCCACATCTCATGTTCAACAGTCAAAAGAAGCAGCAGCAATAGCCGCAGGAGACCACTTTAAGGATGGGCCACTTTTTCATGGCGTTTTCTCGCGGCAGGGATTGCAAAGTAAATAAGGGTATCCTAGCACAAGGTGATAGTGCTCAAGAAAGAAGAAACCTTCCTCGCAGTAAGTCCCCTGCAAAGAAATGGAAAAACGAAAACCATTGACTTTCAGGACTCAACTGGTTCAACTGAAGTTTCTGGGGTTGGTTGCTGCCTGCAACAACACACAGAAACCTGGTGCCTCGGTTTTGTCGATAATCTTGCACGGCTACCAACTGATGTTCCTCCACCACTGAAACTTGCGGATTCTCCTCCATGGAATCCCTCCGTCAAGAAAGGTAGGTATAGTCAAAGATTGTCAATGCCAGGACTGGTCAAAGCCAAGATTTTACATCCCCGTTTTTTTTGTTACGAAGAAGACAGGAGGGCATAAGCTAACCTTCAGTCTAAAGTTTTTGAACAAGTTCACCTGCAACACAATTTAAAGATAAAGTCTTTAGACTAAGTTGGAAACTCTGTCCAACCCGAACATCCCTCCCTGCTTCACGTCCCTCTCCATCCGGACGTGTTCCATCTTTTCAGATTTGTCGTCTACTAGCAATTTGTATCATTTTCAAGGATCTGCCGTTCTGACCAAAAACGGCTTCAACATTCTTTAAATTGAGCACCAAGCCGAGTGATGCGACTCTTCATTCCAGAGACATTAGGACACAACGCCTATTTAAGATGACTAGCTTCTCCGTAACAAAGACTCCCAAGAAGATTCTAACAGACCTCTAGACCATGGGGGTCCTGCTATTTAAGCTGGACTTCAGAATCAACCTGGAGAATTCCGGCCTAGAGCTCATCACTTCATTCATCTTTCTTGGGACTCTTATCGATCTGGAGGATTTCGCCAGCCGCCTGTCTTCGGAAAGATTCTCTCCATCAAGACGATGTCGTCGATCTGCAGGGTCATCAGAACTTCTTTGAGGCCCTATGCGAGGTCATCACTCATCAGTCTCCTGGATGCTGCGGCCTCATCCTCTACGGCAGATGGAGAGTACACCCCCTGCACTGGTACAGGAAGTTTAACTGGTAACCAGGATCTGGCCCGTATCAAGGCAGGATTGGGATATTCCCAAGCTTTCGAACATTAGAAGCTCTGTGGTGATGTGATCCCCACCAACTCTGCTTCTGAAGTCCCCCCTCACAGAAAAGCAATCACGTAGATGCATATCACCGATGCGTCTACCACTGATGGAATTCCCTAACCAATACCGCGACTGCCGCCGGAGCGTGGACTCGAGAGGAACGAAAGCTACACATCCTTAACATCCTTTAGCTCCGAGCAAATCTACCTTGCCATGCATCACTTCCAACACCAGCTGATAAGTACTTTGCTGGAAAGTGCTCAGCGACAACACCACTGCTGTTGCGTATTTGAACAAGGATGGAGGGGCCCACTCAAGGAATCTCTATCTTCAGACAAACATATCTTTCGCCTAGTTTTCTATTGAAAATCAAGATATCACTTCACAGCCCTTGAAATCGGAATGTTCTATCGGAATGTCCAGACGGTTCTAGGAAAAAACGCCCCGGAAAAAA
>JAHWFP010058664.1:60474-71320 GCA_023313725.1 Lithobius niger
ACAATGTCCAGTGGGAAATCTCCGAACGCTACCTCGTAAGGACGTATATTCCAGCAATGTAAAATAACCCTTTCCCGGAAAGAACTGTTCCGCCATGTCGATAAATCTCGGGTAAAGTGCTTCCATATCCAGTGACTAGTAAAATTGGGATAATGGATCTGCAAAGTCACTAGGCGTGCCTATGAACTTGGCCCGAATCGTTTTGAAATCCCTTGTGAGATGCGTGCTCACTAATTATTAGGACCTTGACGGCTCCTTGGGCTCATGGGAATAGCACTGCACTCTATGAAGGACCTTGATGGCTTTATGGGCCCCACGGGAATAGCGCTCTACTCTATGAAGTTGTTGCTACCCTATCGTAGACCCACAAAACACTAGTGGCCAAAGTGGTAGAAAAACACTGGAAAGAACATTTAGTTAATGGAAGTTGCATAATGGGTCGTAGTAATGTGTATAACACTGAAGCATCGGGTTCTAGCCGACACCCCCCACCCCATCCAATATCTTAAAATACATACCTTCATTAAATCCACCCACCTCCCCACTTTTGTTGAACCTGATGGTTCATAAACGATATGACAGTAATGGTGGCATACCTACGTTAATAAAGAAAACTAGCAGCGTCAACGGCATTAGAGGGAACTAGACTATACGACAAATAATTAAATAAATTTATTCGTGGGTTGAAAAGCATAAAATAAGCGATATTAGCAAATATTACTGAAGGGGAAGTACTGTATTTTACAGTAGTAAAAACTAATTTTAAGCCATGTTAAAATTCCGTTTTTCTTCGATTATTGGGCAAATGAGCATTATTTAAGTGAAATAGCTTAAATTTAAAGTTAGTATTTTAGGTAGAGTAAAACCTAAATTTATTTTTAAAATATCATATTTAAAGAATTATTATTTTGAAGTTTCTACAAGTTTCAAATTTGACCAATGTATTGTCAGTCAGTGTAAATCCACAAGGCTGAAACTAAAAACTGCCTTTTGTTTTGCTTCTCATACTTTTTTTGTAACTAGAATTAGTATGCTTTTGCCATTCCTTTGCTGAAACACTTCAGTTAATAACCGTAACCTCAAAAAATAGTCCTATATAGCGAACTTCACTGCTCAATAACTTCCTGGATGTGGTATCGCCCAACACTAATGCAAATCTTAATACGCATGTAATGTATTATGTTGCTGCATGACTGCCTTGTCTACCTTGGCAGCGTGCTAATTTGGCTGCTACATTCTGTCCTGTCACCTGTACGATACTTATTTCAGATGAACCTCCATGGCATCCTGAAGACTGACGACCTCATTACTCGGTTTTTCCGCCTCAGCACCGAGATGTGTGTAGATCTGTGTTACCGCGCGTTGTCCGAGCAGGCGGCCAGTCCAACTCTCGTCCGTGCCAAGTGTTTTCACACCTTGGATGCATTTGTGCGTCTGATTGCACTTCTAGTGAAGCACTCGGGCGACTCGTCCAACACAGTCACCAAAATCAACTTATTGAACAAAGTAAGCGGTGACGGCAGAAGTAGGGGGGCTTTATTTGGGCTGTAAGTACGTAACTACCGTGACTCGCACGTCAACAGTTTCTCATTCTGATTGGAGCAGGTTCTCGGTATTGTGACGGGCGTCTTGCTGCAGGATCATGAAGTTCGACAGACCGAGTTCCAACAGCTGCCGTATCACCGCATCTTCATCATGCTGCTCTTGGAATTAAACGCCCCTGAGCACATCCTCGAGACGATAAACTTTCAAGTGCTAACAGCATTTTGGTAAGTTGACTTATGACATGTCTTAAACCACCAAAAATTCTTCCTTTTCTATTCTATTAATCAAATTTCACATTTTAGTAAGGCTGCACTGATACGAAATTGATCAGATACTGATCCAGTTTTAATATTTTACCGGTATATATATATACAGATATCCGAAACTTAATCCCTAATTTTTTTTATCAATGTTGTAAACCACGTGCCATGGCTGTTTACCGTGACGCGCGTATGACGTGACTGGGCTAGTCCACTCGACGGCCAAAGATTTGTATTTCTCGTTCGTCAGTAGCTAACTCATGATGACATTACGGCAAACAGCCATGGCTTGTTGGTTAGTCTTCTGCAAAAGTTAAATAATTATTAAAACAATAACATTTTTACATTAGTAACCAACAGTTAGAAGACGGCTGGTTGTTCCCTTTACGTCAGGATATAGATTAGTATAGTTCACATTTCAATTAGCATTTACTGTAATGCTATATTTTTATAAGTATTTGTGTTAGCAGAAAAAGGTGGTGCAGTATATAACATCGCCCATACTTACGTAATATCAATGGAGGAGGGATAAAAAAAATGGTTATACCTTGCTAAAGGAAGTCCTGGAAATTCCGGATTAATTTTCTAGATTCAGTAGGTGTTTTGCAGGATACTGAGGGAGTGATACTTATGTTGGTAGGAGCCGCCCCCTACAATAAGTTAGTGGGAGGCACCCGTACCGCTATGAGGCCAAGTTGTTTACGAGGTTGTTTAAGACGCCCTAAACTATTACTGTGACATTAAAGGTGATCTGGCTGGAGTCACTCCTCATCATACCGACATCCACTGGGGTTGGCTTATTCATCACCTTGGTGGTGTCTATTGGATCTGGCTAGTTGACGCACCTGTATTAGCCTTCAGGCTGTCGTAAAACTAGATGTTGCCTCTGGGTCACATTTTTCTCTTTGCAAAGTGAGCTGCAATCGGGTGCACAATAGTAAGTCAGTAGACATATGCTGCTGCTCGGATGCCTTTGTTGCATGACAATTTGTCCTTGTAGTTCCCGTTCCCGGACTGCTCTATCATCGGGTAAAGTTCACCGAATACCGTATACTATCCTTGGCTTACTCTGGTTATTGGTCCTCGTTGGCTCCTGTTAGAACTGGTGATGGTGCCTCTGTTCTGCCATCCAGCTGCCCAGGTTCTGTTCTTCACAGGTGGCTTATCGGTTTTTGATGCACCTCGCTAATGATGACCCTGTTTAAATTCCTTAGCGCGGGAGTTACTTCATTCGTGGGTGATGGAGAGAGTTTTCGTTATAACGGGATCAGCTACCATGTGCGTTAATAGGGTGTAACGGCAGAGCGTGGGGAACTATATTCCAGTTGATCTCTTTAACCGTATTCCCACAGGCTATAGGCTATAATGGATCTTAACATTGGTCTCTATTACACAAATTTGTAGGCTAACTGATAATTTGTAATAAGGAATATGACTGTAGACCTCTTTTACTGGTCTAGTACGGTATTTATTCTTGTTAGATAGATGGGAATTGCCTCTACTCTTCCGTCGCGTCACGTTCTTTCCCTCTTGTCTATGAACTAGTTTAGGAAAAATTCGCAGGGAATACCCCTTTAACTATTAATGTGGGGGGGGGGGGGAAACTTATGAATCAGTAACTTCTAGGTAATCCATTACACTATTGTAAGAGTCTTGGGTCAACAGAGGCTAAAAAAGAAAAACTGACAGGATTAAGCCTAACCAAAATGGCGTCGTTAGTGAGGACCCCATACTACTTTATCCTTTCAGTGTAGTGATGCAAGCAAAGATAATTAAAAAGTAAAAGAAATTGTCGAGAGAGGAAGCAGTGACATAACAAAGCTGATGGCCAGTAACAACAATACATCAGGCTCGGTGAAACTAGTTATAGACATTAAAATCAAGGATGTTCAATAGATTGCATCAAGGGCAAGGTGCAATATGACAATGCAACTAATTCAATTGTTTAAGTCTTAACAGTTAATGCGAAGAGAACATCTGTTTGTTGCAAGTGATTTGTCAGGTCAAGTATATTTTGATAATGTCAATTGATTCGTTGGTAAAAGGCAAATTACAGCATGTCATGCACCTACGTAACATGTAGGTCCTTTAAAAGGAAAAATGAAGTATCTGACTTTAGGGTTTGTAAATTTGCCCATGTAGGGGTGCGATTTTTCTTCAAAAAATGCCGCAAACTGCACGTTGTGATCTCGAACTGTTCCCGAATTAACATTTCTGTGAAAGTTGCGGATACCAATCCGATACCGTTAACAGAAATATCAGAGACTGATCCTTTCCAGGATCAGTGCAGCCCTACATTTTAGTAATTTCTTATGTAAAACTTCAACAAAAAATGTTGTTTGCCAAGTTCATTTTAGTTTTTAAGGGACTAATATAAATGATTTCTATGAAAATTTAGTTTTCGTGTATGGTATGGTGTTATTTTTGTTGCTGCCAAGTGCCGTTAGCAGGTTCTGGGAAATGGAAATCTTAACTAGTAAGAATTTATTTTCTTGAGCAAGTTGGCATTTTGTTTTATTTCATCCTTAGCAACACGTTGCATATCCTGCGACCAGCAAAGGCTCCAGGTTTTGCGTATGCATGGCTGGAACTGGTTTCCCACCGAGTGTTCATTGGCCGGATGTTGGCCTTGACTCCTCAGCAGAAAGTAAGTGTTCCTATGGATAAATCAATTTATTTCTTGTTCTTAAAATACCAGTAAACGTAAACTTATCATTATTTGCTAGTTGCTAGCTGCGCAAAGACCATCCATTATTCCATTGCAGCTCTCGGGGGAGCTGCGGAACTGCACTCGGCTATCTTTGTGATATTTGTGGGTATGCCATTCTGTGTGGTCCTGACTGCACTAAGTGCTTTTATAGAGTTCTTAGTAGGGATCGACCGAGTCCGGATATATCCGGATCCGGCGCCGGATAATGCGGTATGCGGCAAGATCCAGATCCGACCGTTACATTGAGCCGGATACCGCTTGCAACACAACCAAAAGATGTCGCCGTAAACATGTTGCATGCCTCGGTAAAATAAATCGACGTAAAATAACTAAGCGATCTACGGGTATAAAAAATTGCAGATGTAATAATTACAGTGTAAATTAGTGCACAAAAATATACTTGTGATAATCGTATTAGGTTTTCATAACTAAAAAAAGTTGAGGTTCGACTACGTAAATACGCTTACGAAAATATTCATCTTCCATTGCAGTACATGGGATACCTTGAAGCGATGGTCCTCTGGTTATTCTTCCATTACAGCGTTGTTTACGGCTTCCGAAATCCTTTAAGTTTTTAATACCGTAGAAGTAGTTTAAAGTTGTTTTATTCCTAATTTATATTCGCTATCGGTGATAGTGTACGGCCGCCATCGCGCTCCTACTCTCTGCTGGCTGTCCGTAAATAGACGCACACGTGCTAGCTTCAATGGCTGTGACGTTACTTGCAACTGGTCGTGATAGTGATCACGTGCTATACACGTGCCAATCGGGGAATCCCAGCATTCCAACGCGACCAAGATGGCGGCCGTTTGTTGCTTTGTTGAGTTACGACAGCTTGAACCATGGTCTAGTTTTAGCAAACAAAAGCAATTTCGCGTCAATTTTGACGACACGGCCAACAAAATCATCTATTAAGGTCATTAAAAGATGATATTAAATTAAATTAATCCAAAATAGGCGTGCCAAAGTACCTAATTCAGTCGGAATTACACCTCCGTTGTATGCAATGGCGGTTTTTCTTTGCAAACGGGGCTTTGAATCGAGAGTGCGTCGGGAGTTTTAGAAACGGTTTTGAAGTGACGATAAATCGTGGTTTGGACGCCAAGGGTTTAAATTCGAAAAGTAAGACGGTTTAATGACGACATCAAAAACTAGCAAGAAATAATAGCATGATAAACCAAAGATGACTTCCATGTTGCAAGAGTCGAGACTGTTTTGTTCATAAAATGAAAAAAAAATACAGCTTTTTTTGTTAGTTTCGTTCCTTTTTTTTTTTTGCTTTCAGTCTTTTGTTATACTGTACGGAATACAAAACGGAACGAAAGCAATTTAAAGTTGTAAATAAAAGACCTGTTGTGATTTTGATTTTGTTTTAATGCAACCAAAATTCAATAATTTTAATCTAAAATAAATAAGTGGACTACATACTAGTTTCACAAATATTGCAAAATTTTGATAATTATTTTTTGAAGCAGTAGGCTAACAATGAGAAATCCTTCAACTAGAAAATGTTTTCTGACTGATTAACCTAATGAGTGCTTTGTTTGACTGTTTCAAAAAAAAATGTGCAGAATTTAGCAACATTGCAAAAACAGTTTTGTAGCCTACATGCAATTATACTATTCTGGTACTCATAATTGCGTAAGACTTCTACGTGTTTTATATAGGAAAATAATGTAAAACAAAGCGAAAATTAACACCATAGCTGCAACTTATAAGGGGGGAAAAAATAAAACGGCTTTATTTCGTTTTTGTGTGCGAATTACCCGGTATCCGGTACCGATCCGGAACCGATCCGGCACTGACATCAAATTATCCGGAACCGACCCGGATCCGGCAAAATGGCATCCGATCGATCCCTAGTACTTAGGGGTGCCTGTTGGACCTTTCGATCACTTATTCTCCATCCAGAGATAACCTTGAAGGATGGTCATTTGATTGTGTTCTTTTTTTTTATCGCGGTTTACCGTGGTCAACGTGTATTGTGTAGTTGCTTTTCCGCATGGGTATAAGTAATAAAAAATGCACCTGCGTGCATGAATTTTCAAAAGTGGCAGATTCAATTTTTGAATGCTTTGGTTGGCTGTTAGTGGGGCTGCAGCAGTGCCAGTGGTTGCATTGGCTGGAAGTAGAGGTTCGCTTGGTGTTGCCTGGTATTAAATGTGCCACCAGGCCAAGATAGGTTTTTTGGGGTTACTTGTAGGATAAGTTTGAATGGTGCTGATATAAGGTTTGTAGTGCATTTGTGTTGATTTCTATGGTTGCTGTTTCGAGTGTTTAGTCTTCCGAGAAATAATACTGCAGGAAAACAACATATGCACCTACTTCACAAATACTGGTAACATACGAAACCAACACAAAAAGAAAATAGAACCCGACATCCAAAATATTTGTAATGTACAAAATTCCTTCTCATAGTGAACAATGCTGTGTAGGCTAAACCTGCCAACAGAGAAGCAAAAACCTAGAAAACTTGGCAGTATACCGTATCAGCACGGCCTCTGTGTCAGGGTACGACATTTCGGATTCGGAAACCTAAAATCAGTACTTACCCAATAATGACGAGGCTGACGTTTTCACGAAGCCGTTATCACGTGTGCCTGTTAAGAGATTCCGCCATACAGTGGTGCGCTGATTGAAGAGAAAGAATACTGTCTACATTCAGGTGCTCCGGATGAAGCCTGTGCATAAAGGGGTGGTTTGTTGTTGTGAACATCCCTAGATGCCATATTACGCTCGGACTCCAAGAGTGTCTCAGTGGAGCCAACATCTTTGGTACCCACGCTTAGTTTGAAACTAGGTTGGCCTTCAGCCCACTGGGGAAGCTGATCTTTGGAAATGGTATCACAAAGACACAAGCAGCATGTGAACTGTACAAATAAGTGAATAGTTACTGATAGATACAAAGTACTTAATAATGTATTTACGTTGCCCAAAAGAAACTAGAGAAATGGGGCAAGTCCTTTGCCTGACGTCGAGTGAAGGGATTCAACTTTAGTCTTGTCAAGTTCAGCAATCATGTGCCCTCGGATACCTCAACCTGCTCATCATTTTTATCACGTGAAAATTTCAAGGAAGGTCCTGAGTAAGAAGTGCAAGGTACCTCCTAACATCCATTGATCTTTGACTTGGGGGAACAAGAAGAACAGTCGCAACATGTAGAAGAGAAGTCTCATTGAGGCCTACCTGGTGTCAGATAAATGCGAAGCTAAGGTCCTTACTTCAACAGCTACTTCACAAGTTTGTACACTGCAGAAACCCCGCATCGCTCAGCCTTGACCCTTCGCATCCTTCTCCAGCCGTCCTGCATTGGAATGACTTCCTTCGCCAGACACAAGAAGGCCTTCTCCACGTTCAAGGTTTTTCGTCCTCCGGGCACCATGGCCTTCGCCAGGCAGACGTGTTTAGTTGAACACACAAGGCCCTTCACCACATGCGAAACCAACTTAGTGGGGCATGCAGTTTTTGCCAGACGTACAGCCTTTGCAGGTCACCATGGCCTTCACAACACGCACAACGTAGTCACCAGTGCAGCCCCAACCGCACCAAAATAAAGTTTGTGATGGTGTCCTTTTTAATGTGTGGAATCGCCGTCCCCCCTCCTGCCCTTTATCTTAATGTTCAACCTCTTTCCGAAGGGTTTTTTTTTCCCTTCGGCTCCTTCCAAGAAGCAACGCACCGTCAGATGCTTCACTGAGGTTACTGGAGGTTCCAGAACTCGTCGGTAACAAACCTTCTGCCTCAGTAGAAGATACTGACATCAGCCAGGAGACAACGAGAGCTCCTGAGAGAAACAAGTCCACCGCAACCCTGATCAAGTGTCCCAGAAAAACGGCAAAGGTCATTGGAAAGTTGTCTTTCAACAGACACCTTATCAGCAGACGTGTCACAAAACCAATATTATTTAAAGCTCCCGTGGCGTTACGTATGAGCAAGTTTTCCAGATTTCGGGCAGTCCTTGGTCTTTTGCGTTGCCTTGCAATTAACGCTCCAGGGATCCCACAATTGGCAAGATCACAATTCTGGATAATGGATCGGAAGGTGAAGATAAAGAAGCTAAAGAAATATATGAAATCGACTAGAGATGTCAATGGTCAAAACTTATTTTTTGAAGCGACTCATCAGTGCTTTGTGATGCCTCGTCGCTTCTGCCTGCTTCGGCCCAAGTTGTCCCACCTCGTTTCCAGCTGTCTCTTCGCTCAAGCCTGTTACCTCTTCAGCACAGCGTGACGAGGAAGAGAATGCCATTTACGACAGAAGTTTCCACTCAAGGCTTCTCTGTCTTCTTTTCGCCTCGAGGACTTCCAAATGTAAGAAAAATTCGAGGTCAAGTGAAACTTAGAATGAGAGTGAGTGCCAATCTGTGTTCTCTAGCACTTTCATTAGGAAACGATGAGGTAAACAGCTGGACTTCAGCATGGATGAAGAGTACCCTCAATCCGCTTCTGACTGACCCTATTTCCATGCAAGGAAAATGTGGGTAACAGGGGCTTCACAGCAGCAAAGGAACGGGAAAGGGTACTTTGCACCTAGAGCATGATCCCCAGATTCGATCAGAGTTCACCTAGGAACAAAATCCTCCTTCGGGTCAAGATGTATGTGGTAGACAGAGGAGTTTCAAGTCCTTCTCGAATCACTATTAAAGCTTCAAGACCCTTCATGGTTTCAGCACTTGGTTATTTCATGGTTCTAGCACTAACTGCTCTTTAAAGGGACAAAAAAGCTATAGTGCCCAATTGGAGCCCTGTGCTACTAAGTCTTGATTCCACATAGGAGCCAAAGTAAAGAACATGCTGGACGAACTTGTTCCTCCCCTACAAATCTAGCTAAGGACAGACGACTGCAGCTGTGGTTGCTTCCTGGATCCACTCTGACAAAACACTTCATGAATCCTCCGACTGCGTTAAGAAGATGGCACATGAGATTCTAGCCCTCTCATCCTTTCTGTTTAGAAACGTGTTTCCTGAAAAGAAATTCTTCAGGCTGCCTCCCGGATATTCGAGACAGCCTTCATTTTTTTACTTTCTGAGAGACATGACTACCCAAACTTATTCCCTCGAACCCCTCCTTACATCAGAAGACCCAAGGTAACCGCATAGATCCCACCAACTAACCAGGTAGGTGATGAAGGTAACTGCCCACCATCCAAAAAGTCTTTACCGTGCAAAAATTTAATAGGGCAGCTATTCTAGAATAAAAAAAAAAAGTGATTTACCGTTCCCCAGCCAAAATGGGTTAATCTGTTTTTAGCCCAAGAATGCCTACCCTATTACTCTCCCCTTTTTGTTGCCGCTAACCGTGCGCCCAGACAATGAAGATGGCTACCCACTCGTCTGCATTGCACTTCGGTGATTGGGTCCAGCTTTCTTGCCTCATTGGGTACATGTTGGTTGGGATGAAGCAACGATTTTAACTCTTGTCAAGAATTTTCGTCTTAAAGCGGAGAATGCAAAAATTTAATTATGTGGGTATTCTAGGGATAAAAACTGATTTACCCTCTCTGGCTTGAGAATGGTAAATTACATATTTTTAAGCCAGCTTTTCAATGGTGAAAACCACAAATCGGTAGTTATTTATAAAAGAACCATTTAACTTTTTTGAATACCGATAAATCGATCGACTCACCAGTTTTACTTTGGTTACATTCCATTACAAATACAGTTTGATCACGCAGAACCAAAATAAATTCCTCTTGTGTTAGTATTTTTTCTGACTTTTTCTGAAAATGCGCCTCATCCCTACTCGGGGCAACACCGTGTAACTGAGGATAAGGATACTAAACAAACTGATGGTTCATTGAAGTTCTAGGTAGTGAGAACTTGGATCCCGTTTTTGCAGTAAAAGAAGGCTGATTTTGTTTCAGGGATGGGGTATGTACGCACAGCTGTTGATTGACCTCTTCAAGTTTTTAGCCCCATTTCTTCGAAATGCTGAACTCTCCAAGCCCGTAGCATTGATATACAAGGTAAATTATCTTCACCCACTGCTATCGCATTTTTACGCAAATTCATTTTTAAATAGTTTGCTGACCGAGTACTATTTTATTTCTTCACAGGGAACGCTTCGTCTACTATTGGTTTTGTTGCACGACTTTCCAGAGTTTTTATGTGATTACCATTACGGATTCTGTGATGTCATTCCCACAAACTGTATTCAGATGCGAAATCTGATCTTAAGTGCTTTCCCGAGAAACATGCGCCTTCCTGACCCGTTCACTCCCAACCTGAAGGTGGACATGCTTCCCGAGATCACGTGTGCTCCCCGCGTTCTCCCCAACTTCGCCAGCATGATTCAGCCCCCTACTTTCAAAAAGGTACATAGTTATATTTGA
>JAHWFP010058664.1:76320-88748 GCA_023313725.1 Lithobius niger
ATTACTCGATTTCGAGTAATTCTTCAAAGTTCTAATCCTTCCCCAGTACTCCCCTCCTCCTGCCATTTCCTTGCTGGTCCTCGAATCGTATCTTAAGTTGGAGTGTAATAAGCTCGCTTTACAACGAACAACCTGGTGCACCAAATAGTTCTTTAAGCATTAAAAGTTTTTCATACTGATGGTTCGTTTACAGTGAATAGCGAGAGGGAATGATTTCAAAATTCCTTATAGTGTAGAGGAACCCAAAATAAGAACAAACTATACATTTTGATTTTGCTGCAAGGACAGTGCACAACTAGTTATACACTGCTGAGTGAAAGTTTCAATTTTGGGTTGTGGTTCAGGTTTGCTTTTTTCGTCTTTCGATAAATTCATTACTTTCTTGGTCAGTACAATGTTTTGTAACTTGGTTCCTTAATGAGGATGGTTTTTAGTATGCGAAAAGACCTTACAACACTGAGAAAAGGGCTCAACGTCATGAGACCCAAACTAAAGCGGAACTGGAGTCTCATAATGGTAGTTAAGTCAGTCGCTGTTTTCACAGACCACTGGGTTGTTGTGGTGTGCGCAAATATTTACATCTTGCCTATCTTGTAGCGGCACATGCTTGTGTACTCCGCGACCCTTACGTAGAGGTTGCCAACCAAATGCCTCAAAACCCCCCCCCCCCCCCCCAACCAATTACTTAACAATAGTTCTTTATTGGCGGAGCGAGCGAAGTGTAGCCTATAACGGACACCAAATTGCAAAATGTTTGTCCGTTGGTTGCACTTTTTTAGTCTGGGTGGAGCCCAAACGAAAGATCGGATTGAATTGAAATTTCGCACAACGCTTTATACCCCCAAAAGTATTGCTGAGCCAAAATTTAACATAAATCGAACAATTATTACTGTAGAAATTTTAAAATTTTCTAATTTATATCTAACACTCACCTTTGTAAATTAGGAGTCGTGAATAGTTAAGGAATTCCGACGAAGCATACACCATGCTAATGGTAATCAAGTGAACTTTAAAAAACACGGCAAATTAAATTTTGGTTGCTTCTTTCTAGCTAATAATCTTTTTCGACGTAACTCAACGAAATAATAACATTTGATGCTTGCATTTAACCACTACAATAACAAACGCAACCAAAAAACAAAAGGATTCCATTAACGACACACGTTAGTTTCATTTGAAAAAAGAATGCTGTGGAGATTATTCAATTCAACATGGCAACAAAAGTGGCGCCTACACTAGCGTTGGGAATCCCGAATATGAAACCTGAAATTGTCGTATCAAGGCCAAGCAGTATTATAAAACGTTATTGACAGACGAAACACGAAAGCACGAAACAATAATTTCCCCGCCTCTCAATTCCTGGTTGCCACGGTAACGTGGACTCGAAACCAAAACCGTGTTGCATCGCATGAAGGAATAGGCTTAATCTCGAACCACTGTTGTAATCTGCTACTAACTAACGTAAATCGGAGATAAACATTAGGCCTAAACGCTAAAAATTAGGCCTAAAACCTAAAATTAGGTCTAAAATCTAACACATTTTAAACCTAAATTGTGATGGTTATTTCTTTCAGATTATATAATAGAGATCGCTGTTGCAGTCATAGTTAGGAAATAATATATTACCTTGCATTGCGTGATAGAGGTGTGCCAGCTTAACATTTTCGTTGGTGGCGGTGTCAAATCTTATACCAAAGCAGTATTGTGAACCTTTTGAATCTTCTGACTATTGTTAAAAAACTATCGTACTGATGATTGTTTGACTTGCAGTTAAACGCCTGCATCGTGGCGATGGCCCACGTCTTCAATGTTGGCTGCAAAAAGAGGCTACAAATAACTAAACAAAAACTAAATGCTGGAGCAAACGAACGCTTGTTAACCTAAATTTGACACCTAACATAGTCCTACACTAAAAAAAAAAAGGCTAAAATAAGAAAAAGGCCAGCAAAGAACAGCAGTACGTCACACCAAAAGGCAAACAGCCCAACAAAGACCATTAAGTAATGTACCCAGATTTTTAAGAATTATTAACACATGTGGTATTGTCATTAAAATAAAAACTAAATATAAGTTTGAAATGAAGATTCGTTCGCTCTGCCTACAATAGGCCCAAAGCCTGTTTCCTAGTATAGGGAAAAGTTTCTTATTAGGGAGTTCGTTATGTCTAGTCTACCTTAATTCCTAACCCTTTCCTATCTGCTGTGCACGAAAAGACATCTTCCTACTGACCTCTACTGATCGTTCTACTGGTGACTTATTCTGAGATAGCGTACATACAAAAATATAAAAAGATAAATTATATCTTTTTAATGATTATGATCTTTCTACTTTCCCTAACTTGTTTACATAAAATGTTTTTCATTGGTTGTATTTTTCCGACAGAGTGTTGCTGGAGCGGTTGATAGTCAACCGACCTCACCCTTGGGGTTTGCTCATAACCTTCATTGAACTCATCAAGAATCCGAGCTTCAAGTTTTGGAATCACGAGTTTGTTCATTGTGCTCCAGAAATTGAAAAGTAAGTCGAGCGTTCCCAGTAGTACTTTAAATGAGCAAGCAGTAGTCACAGGTTAGATGGATTAACTTAAGTTTTGGTTAAAAGAATGTAAGAACTAGCAGATGATTTTTTCCCCATGTTAAAGTTCAGACAAAAGTTAATGTGAAGTATTTTGTATAAATGGAATACATTAATTTTTTTTCTTAATGTATTCAAGCATTTATACTGTAATCCTAAAAACTTATCTTTATTTTAGCTACAGTAGAACCTCGATTATCCGTACTAATTTTGACCAAAGGGTGTTCAGATAATCCAATTTACATGCAAAGTAAAAGAAGAAACTTTTTCTTTACTCAGTTTTAGTGTTTGTGAACTATGCTTGACTGTGTAAGACAACAGAAGAGAAAATTTTGCATGAAACGACTCTAGGAACATAAATAAAGCAAAGTCAATGCTTATTCCTTATCTAAAAATGGCAAATTTCTGAATGTATTGTAAGAATGGGAGTTCGGATCATCAGGGTTCGGATAATCGAGGTTCTACTGTATTTTAATTTTTTTTTTATTTTACGTAGCCAATTTGTTAAAATATTCGACTTTGTCTCCGAACCACATCAAAATTCTGTTACTTCCTGGCTCTTCTACCAGGAGGCACCTCACTGCCTTCCTCAGCCTGTCCTTACCTTCTCGTTTAGACACACTTTGTGCTAGTCGTGTCGTTTTGCTCTGTTAGACCTGTGCATTTATTGGGACAAGCACTAGGAGCCCTTCACCTGGCTCCGGGAGGCAAACATTCACTTTACTTTTCGGTCCTGTATCTAGGACCAAGATGCTACAAAGTTTGTTTACTACGAGAGGAAAATTTCTTCATTGCTATACGTTACAAAGTATTCCGATGTTAGATGGTGGCTTGCATATTTCATCCTTGCAATTCATCGCACTGTCGACTTGGTTTGAAATCAGCCCATGAGTCGATTTGCAAGCATTGCAGTTGCCATTCAGACAGTCGTGTTTAGATGCCAGACGTGCCTCAGCAGTCGCAAAGATAGTCATTGTCCATATACATGTTAGCACCAGGTACACGTCATTTGTAATCATTTGTAGTTGCCAGTTGCCAAGGATAATCCTTGGTCAACTGTGGAGGCGAACTGTATTCAGCGCCACGACTTATGGATCCATAGGTGTAATGGGAGGCATACGGAAATTCTGTTAGAAGGCGTGGTTGGTCGCGGGTCCCCCCCCCTCCCCCCCACTACCGATCTTCAAGGCATTGTTATCTCGCCCATCATGGAGAAAAGTGCCAAAACAGATGTCGTATCGTCCTCGAGTTAAAATGCAAACTGATTGCTAATCGCAAGACACGTTTACATATTGTTGAGTCATCAGTTGCAAATCGCCTGCGAGTCGAGATGCGATCTGATGGTGGGTCGCATGTAGCCAAGTCACCAAGATAGTCACCATTCTAAGAGTCTGATCCTGACCTAATTTCATCAGTCGCCAAACATGTTGCATGTCATCCTCGAGTCAAAATGCAAACTGACCTCTAGTCGCAAGTAAAGTTTCATGCACTTTATCAAGCCTACTGTCGCCGGTCGCAAAGACGTCGGATGGAAGTCATCAGTTGCTAAGTCTCATTGTGTTCTGCTACAGTAGCAAGGCATCAACCACAACATAATCACAAGCGTCAGTGGACCCAGGAACTTGATCTCGCCTTGCAATACAGTTGGCGAGAACGCCAGTCACTGAAAAAATCTTCCGAATTCAGGGTCTGAAGATGACAGATCTATCAGTCATCAGTCAATATCAGTTGCCACCTAATCAGTCCTTAGTCACCAACACCACAACAGATGAGCGGATTGCATATCCCGTGCAGAATAGATGAAAAGCCAACGGGCAACCGCGTCTCTCCGTCATTATCTAGACAGAAGTAAACAGAATATATCCCCAAAACAACACAAAGAATAAAGAAAAGTACAACTGGCCTATCTTTTTTTTCAAGTGGACAGAATTTCGGGTGAAATCCTCCGTATCTGTACGACTCCTTCAAGTTATGGAAATTTGATGTAAGAACTAGGACCAAATCAATAATCACTTACAGCGCGAGCAGCTTTGTGGACATATGAGAGCAGAACATGACTAGATGGAAGTGGTTGCAGCTTGTTCATGAAACAATAAAAAACTTTTATATACCAGTATTTCGGAGACATTAGTGGTGTAACGGACATTGGCTCACCCTCGTACCTACCTGTGTGCTGTTGTGTTGTGGTTGACTCTTGTTGGCGCCAAAATCACTTGTGCAACGGCAAGGACTTTCAGGTTTTGCGCCAAAACCACGAGCGGACGTGCAGGAGAACGTGGCCAAGTATTGTTGGCCACGATTGGTGAACACTTTGTAACCATGAACTGGATTGGTTAACGAACTCACGAGCTGATTGGTTGTCCGGTGGAGCTCTGGATCCGACCGGAGCATATAAAAGTCAAGGGCTTCAGAGCCCGGTGTTCTATTCCCATTGATTCTTGTGTTGAGAAAGAACGTAATAATGTAACCCAAATCTTGTCACGATTATTCCGCATTAAATAAGGTTTACCTACTTCAAGTTTGGCTTATACATTGATCACACGTTGCAGTGGTTCCAGAAGTGCAAAAACATTAAAAGAGCACATTGATGCAGGTGTCATCTTTGTTCGTACAGTTCATGCATAATTTCAAAAACAGAAAAGATAACTTCACCAATATCTTCTGTGGGGCTCAGACGAGACTGTCTTCATCAGGCAATAACAGAAAATTCACGTCACTGTGTCATGTTTGATCTTCTGCTTTTTTGAATTGTCCGGTTTTGTGCTTGTCAGATTACATTTATGAATTATTGCCTGGTTAAGACAAAAATTTCTGATCAATTTTTAGTCTTCTGTATAGCCGTACCGGCTGAGAAGACTATTGCAACGACTTTATCCGTCTGTCCGTTCTGTTGCTTTTTTCAACTTCGCAACGGTACCAGATAGAGACGACCACTTTTTACAACATTAGATTCAGTGTCAAAAGTTAGTTAAATAATATGACAAATTAAAACATTATCTCCTGATATCTAATAGTTTTCTTCGACGTAACTAAATTAAATACATTTCATCGTCGAATTGAAATCGGATTTGTGTTAACGCAGCCGTAAAAACAAAAACATTTTAGCTTCGTTTAAGAGTCTTGTCGCATTGTTGCATGAATGAATAGGTTTCTGGTCGAACCAAATTCTCGATTAGGCCTAAAAAAATAAAAATTAGGTCAAATTACGTTACCATGACAACGTCAAGTTGTTACGAGTTGCTGCTGGCTTTCTCAACAGCGTCTTTCCTGTCCCTTCCCTACTACCACTGATCTATATAGGCTACGTTGCGCATTACGTTGTAACACTGTGTGCCCGGAGGCATACCGTGTTGCAAAAATGAATAGGCTTACTGAATACAATCCAAATGCTGACAATTTACGCCTAAAATGTAAAATAATCTTAAAAGCTGACACATTTTTAACGGGCAATTCTGATGGTTACTGATTTTAGATTATATAATAGAGATAGCTGTTGCAATGCGTGATAAAGTGTGCGTCACGATTGGTAGTGGAAGAACTGTACAGAAGACCGGATGCGACTAGGTAGTAGCTGTAGCCGCTTGTTTAAAAAGTCTCCACCATGCCAACTTACCCAATGATAGCTGGTTCCTCATATCGTATCTTCTCAGAGCAGCATAGCGAGGATTGGCGGCCATCTTTTTTGTCAGAATTCGCGACTGATTATTCCTGTTTTCTTCAGTTTGCAAAACTTTTCGTGTTTCAAAATCGCGTAATTCTTGGGATCGTCCAATGTGCTTTGTGATTGTATTTTTGTGCTCCATCGACGATTTATGGCCTCTTCAGATGTGACTGTTTCCGATGTGCCGATTAGGCTTAAGGGGTAACCTGTCACGAACGTGACGATGGGTTAGTGGCACCGTGGAACCTCACTTAAGCCATATCGACAGGGACCAGGCGGATGTGCAAGACCGCACCTCTCGGGGACCCCTTTATAGGGATCAGAGATTTGGTGAGTAATGGATTGGCTGTGGGATTTCTTGCTACCTAGGCTCTGGGTTTGGCTTGCCGTCCCTCCTATTGGACAGTCAGATAAATTTAAACCTAAAATTAGTTTCACTTGTCGTAAAACCCTCCAACCGGCTGTGTGGACTGGCAAAAAGTGAAGACAAGAGTGTTAGTGCTATGTGGGAAGCAGTAAAGCACCATTTGGTGGAAGAGCCGGGAGGTTGCATATATTTTAATACAGTATTTAGACAGAAATGTGTACATTTTAATTCAAGGGTGGAAAAAGTGCCATATCTTTGTATCTAGGATACCAGGAAGGTCAGGAAATGAGTGGAAAGCATACGCGTTAAAAATGAAGTTCTTAATATCGTAGCTAGCATGCCCATTGCCTATCATCACCCACCATTGATTTACACACATTGTCTTCATTTCTGCAGTAGATATTGACATTACTTTTGAGCTAGTTACCAGGCTGCCCCAACCTTCTACATGTGTAATAAAGGTACAAGCTATATAAAAAATCCCTTTTAGTTGGTTTTGGGTCGGGAAAGCTCACTCTTGTTGACATTGGGTACAGGGAATCGGAACTTTTTTCAGCCAATTTAACGAACTAGGTAAAATAATGGTAAGCATTTTAGGATAAATGAAAAAACGTTCGGTTTTTTTTATTGGGGGGGAGGGGTCGTGTAATTTTGAGTTAGTTGCTAGTTGCATTAATTGTCTATTTGTTTGCTTTCAGGTTACTGGAGTCTGTGGCCCGTTCGTGCATGTCACAGAAGCAGACCAACAAAGGAATGAATGACTAATCCCGAGTTTAGGGGAAGTTTGTTGGCCAAGCCAAACACCTCATCATGCTGTCGCTCAACACTTGAGCATGTTGGCAGTGAGCAAAACAAGCAGCGGAGGCAGGCATACAAATATGCACATTAGCTGGCTGAGGCAATAGCCTAGTCAGTTGTCAGGAGTTGCCAGCAGGAGGAATTAAAACAATCGGCCCTCCCCATTGAGTCGGCAGCCGTCAAATCTTCTCCCCCGTTAATGTGAAGTTTTTCAGTCTCAGGTTGTGCTTAGTTTCAACTGCTTTCCTTTATTTTTTTTTCAGTTCATGTTTGTGTGTGTGCTTAGTTCTCATCTTCCACCATTCACCAGGAAACATCTATTTTCATTTGTGAAGGATATTTTTGTATTTAACTGCCACCGAGATGTGGCCAGACTTGATTGGATGTGCTTCTCGAGTGCTTGTGTGGTTTTTGAGAAAGGAGTTAAGACTTAAGAGGCAGCTTTTGTTGACGCCTAGCGAAGAGCGCAACCCATTTCCTGCTCCACCCACGCATGTTGGATTTTTCTTTTATTTCATGTATAGTGAACATTCCCTGTGCAATGTACCTTAGATAAGAATTTAAATTTTTCCCCTTTCTACTCCGACCTTGCACCCAACGAGCATTTTCCTGTCCAGAGTTGGATCATAGTGCCAGGTTTTGTGTATATGGAACCGTTCTTCATACATTGACTCTTCTAAAATTGTGCGAGTGCAGCCGTACTGCGGTGGTGTCATCGTTAAGTTTTGTGCACGTTTTTTGCAAGTGTAAAAGTTTTACTTTGTTTTGTGCACCACAGCTTTTTGAAAAAAAGTATTTTCTGACGGTGCAGGTGGACGAACAAGCTCTGAAACCAAAAGATGACAGTGATTTGTCGATGGCTGTTACAGCAAACTTTAAAAGGATGGTGTTGCAGTTTGACGTCTAAGCTTAGTTTTTAGTTACTGATTAAATAAAGATTTCATAGTAATCCTGGAAGCTTGTGAATTCTTTCTAAAGTGGTTAAATATTTCTTTTTATATGCCGACAGAAATGTACTTTACCTGGGAATTTATTGCTTTCTCCTTCTCTGAATGCTTTGCCCCTAGAGATTAAAGTTATAGAGCTGCCAGTCCCATGCTCACCTTTCTGCGTTCCACATCTTTTCTTCTCTAGGGCCCGATTGGATCGAATGAATGTGCTTCACCTCGCTCCTGCATTGGCAGCACTACTACGTTCCTTCGCTATGCCTCTCGCCAAGGGCACACACAAGGGATTGGCCCGGGTAACCACCCCGCCACCTTCATCTCCATTATTGGAGTTTTCGACATTTTCGGCTGCATATCAAGATCCACAGTCCCTCTGCCTGCAAGATCCCTGCATCCTTCACCAAGGCGCCCTTCAGGAACTAAAGGAGCCATTCTTCAGACTACCTCGACTCCTCCTATCCCGTGTGGTCAGATTGCAACCGCTTCCTCGGACATGCCTTCACTTCAATGTGAGTGTTTTAAGTCGAAGGAAGATTACCTTGGTCTAAAGCTCCAAGTAAAGAATCAGTCGCCCTGAAACGAACCACAAGCCGTCCTTCGCCTGCACCCTTGGATCTCCATCACCAGATGACAGTTCCCAGACTGGGACCTCTTTATTGTCCTCACCTATGAGCTTTCTTACTCAGTTCAGCTTTGGGCATCCATTGCAGCGAAAAGCAAGCCCCATCTTCCGTCCCCACCATTTTCTTTCTTGTGGTCGTCGAAGCTCCGAACTGAATGTTCTTCCTCTTTATCATCCCCGCCGTAACTGATATTTAAAAAGATGAACCTGAAAGAGCTCTGCCCAGCCAGAGCTCTACGGATCTACCTCAAAAGGACTAAAAGCCTTCACAAAGGACGTACTCTTACTCAGCTTTTTCTGCCATTCGCCAGACCTGACGGAGTCACATGAACTCTCATGATTACCACTTGGTTAAGATCGTCATCTGCGCGTATGAAGCAACAAACTTGAACTACACTTCTAACAACATCTGTGTAACTTCCCGCAAACTTAGAACCATTTCCATGTACTGGGTCTTCCACAGTAATGTTCCAATCTCAGACATTCTTGAGGCTGCTTCCTTGAACGCACCAGTCTTTACTTCTCATATTTTCGTGATATGTCCTCCCAGGCCGAAGGACTAAATCGTCTAGGACCTTTTGTTGGAGCTAGACGGATTCTCTAAAAAAAAACGTTAAGCATTTGCGATAGTTGGCCCCATCAACATATCAATCACTACGCGAAGTTCTCATAACTTTTTGGGGGAGCCAGCCCGCATCTGTAGGGTAACCCGTTTGATGGTGCCCACCGTCTGTGACGAGGTCTGTGGGAATGCAATAAATTTCTAGGTAATGTACATCTTCGTTGGCACATAAAAACATCACCTCATCACCCTACCAGTTGCTCCTTGGTTTTTTTATTGCCTAACAACAATATACGTTACCTTTAGCCGCCCTAACTCGCCTTGCAGCAACTGTCTGGGCGCACAGAGGAATAAAATATATGGAACGCTGGCTCGCAGTGCTTTTATGTATGGAGGGGTGCGCAGAAAGTTGCGCCCCTCTGTAAATAAGTGTTGCGAACCAGCAGAAAGGTGCGCACGGGGCTGCAGGACTGGCGGCTCTATAACTTTAATCTCTGGGAACAAAACATTCAGAGAAGGAAAATGCAATAAAATCCCAGGTATTACCGTATAGGCAATAAAGACAATTTCAACCAGGGTGCCACTGTCGAAAACATGTTTTAATTCAGTTAGGCTAAAACCTTTTTTTTTTTTAACTTCAAATTTCCCAAGTAATACTTACTTTAGGAACACAAGACAAAAATGTGTTTTTTTTTGTTGTTGTTGGCAGTTTTTAAGGAATCTGGTGGCATTTACCTGATCTACAGTTGGCTAACTTTCATCCCTACATGTGCATGGTAATACGAAGCCAGAAGCGCCGAGTAAAAAAAAACAAACCTGTAAGAAGTTTTTTCAGGTTCAGCGGGTGCTTATGCCAACCCTTCATACCGTTATCTTCTAGAACTTTGTGGATAACTTCACTTCGCCCAAGAAGGAATGTGATGAACGCAGAATATCGCGGGAGTCTCCTGTCTTGACGGAAGTTACACCGAGAGTGTTACGGTGCTTTCTTGCTCTTTTGATGGCTCCATTAATCCAAAACGCTGGGTATCCCATGAGGTGTTTTACAGCAATCTCCATCGTGGAGGAATGTCAGGTGATCCTGTTCAACTCGTTCACTAAGATGGAACAGAAAGAGATCGCTCTGCTACAATGTAAGGGTTTCTTTAAAAAGGGTACCCCGATGGGTTACTCTTGTTCGCCGGCTCTATGAAGGCGCACCGAGAACTTCCTTTTTGCAAACGTTTCGTTGATGCCGCCATCACGAGTCTGCTACGTCAGTGTTGGTGACTTCGTGGAAACCTGATATCCAATTCAAGGTGGAGTTTGAAAAAGAAGGATCTCTTTTCCCTTCTTTGATGTTAAGTTGGGCAGAAGTCGAGGAAGAATAACTTTCGAACCTTACAAAAAACCCTCACATTGTGGCAGATCGATCCCTTTCCATTCCAGTCGCCCTAGGTCCCAGCTTTGTTCTAGTGAATGAGATGAACAGGATCACCCGATAAGGCATTACAGGCCGGACTCGCTCTCAGACCCCAGAGTCAACTAAAATACCACACATCAAGTTACTCACCAGGACCTACCCAATCCTGCAAGGCCAAAACTTTCACCAAGGCCTACTGGCCAACATCTTGCATTAATGCCCCCAGGCCAATCTCCCCATCAGGACCATTCCAAGCACCCAGCCATCTCTCGCACCAAAGGCTGCCCAGGCCAGTCCATATATTGAAAGGTCGTACAGGCCAATTGTACGCACTGACGGCTGCCCCGGCCAATGTTACATGTCAAAGAAGACCTCCTAGGCCCTCTTATTCAACAGGCCGACAGCACCCCGCAAGGTGGGATGGGCCCAGATACACCACAAAATTCCAAAACAAGGCCTCACCGGCCAAAAACTCGCATCCAGGCCAAATGCGCACCTCCAAGCAATACCACAACAATGCTTCCCAGACCAACATTGCACATCCAAAGCTGCACAGGATCGCACAGGCTAAAATCGTACGTCAAGGCCTCCCACGCCAAAGAGAGACAAAGGCTTCCTAGGCCAAAATCGCACCCGAGGCTGTACAGGCCAATCCGCACATTAGGACTTCACCTACCAACTTCACACATCAGGGCCTGAAATGCCTTAACACCAAGGCCTCACAGGGGATTTAGCAGGCAATATGTAACATTAAGAATAGGTTAATAACTCCTAGGCACGACCGGCCAAATCCATACACGGCTCCTTTACATTCATCGCAGGGCCCTATTGGCCAAAATATCACAAGGTTTCACGGCCAAAATCTTGCAAGGCTAAAACGGCCAAAATGAGCACGGCTCAATGGCCAAAATCTAACAAGGCACTACCGCCAACTCTCGCAAGGCCCGACTTGCCAACTTTATTCAAGGCTCCACTGGCCAACATGTCTCAAGGCCCTCCTGGCCCACAGTCCAATACACATTACTTCAAACCCTGCATCAAGGTTCCATATGCTCTATACCTCAGTACTCGCCTATAAGACCTACCGGCCAACTACACACCTCAAGGGCTGCACCTTGGCCTAACCTCCTATACCACCAAGAACCAAAGTTCCTTCGCCAAACTATAGAACCTCTGATGAGTGTGTCCCAACCAAAATCATTATCGGAAACCAACCGTTTCCTGATAGATGCACTGCAAGCCTCTTAGGTCACTGTCATACTTAAAACTTTCAGCGTGCTTCAAACAAGCTTCTCAGCTACAAGAACCATAGTTACTTAATGCTCTCCTGGCCGATCTGACTCCCTATCCAAGTAAAAAATCAAGTTAAACCACGTCCAGTGAAAAACCAAACGCACCTGCCTAGGCACAAAAACCGAAGAAAAACTATTAAATACTACGCAATATTTCAGACAAGCAAGAACGATATAACAATTCTTGGCAAATTTTCGATAGT
>JAHWFP010058665.1:1412-15727 GCA_023313725.1 Lithobius niger
TATGTTATGTTATGTTATGTTATGTTATGTTATGTTATGTTATGTTATGTTATGTTGGTATGTATGTATGCATGTATGTATGTAAAACCTTGCGATAAAATCACAGTTTTCGACGTTTAAACATTTACCATTTACCAGCCAAACTATCATACGTTGAGTAACAATCCTTATGTACGTTAATAAAGCAAATTCCATACTGGTTAAATAAAACAAAATTAAATTCCATCAATTAGGGACGGAGTTACATACATACGTACGTCATGCATAGCCTACATGAAAATCAAACGTTATTCGCAATAATAGGCTAAATAATGTTACTAGGAAAATTTAAAATATTGTTATAAGAAAGAAGGTTCTGGCAAGCACTTGCTTGTAGGGGATCGTTTCAAAATTAAGTATTTTCCGATGTAATAAGCGGAATTCATTTTTCTATATGTCAAATGAAAGATAAAGAAGTAAACTTTAATTTCGCTCTGATATAATTTTTACCAAAAATCAACAGTTCTGCAGTAATTCGTGAGTGAACGTAAAATTGTACCGTATGTTAAAATCAATTTTTTCACGTTTACTCCCATTTCCCATCCAAACTATCATACTTAGGTTAACAATGCATATGAACGTTATTAAAGTAGATTTCATAACGGTTAATTAAAAAAAAAATCTAATTCCACCAATTAGGGATGGGGTTACATTATTCTAAAGAATGCTCGACTTGGGGGCTCCTAAAGGGGGGACATCCAGAGATACAGAACCACGAAAAAGTGGTGGAGTTTGGGTCTTCCTACTTGTATGCAATTTATTTAAATTCTAATGATAGTCGGCCCATGGCCTAAGTATCTTAATATTGTAAGGGTGGTCGTTTGTGGTTGTGTTAGGCAAGAGAACAGTGGGAAAGCAAAGAGGAGTATACAAGTGATCGTGTCGAGCAAGCCACTGTTGTGTGTTTGAAAAAGTTTTATGTTTTGTGTTTTTTATTTTTTGTGTGTTGGATGTTTTCATGTGTATTGGTTAGAAGGGCTAATGAACAGTTCTGGTCCGAGCTCTCTACATAAACTAACTAACCAAGAGCCGAAAAAAAGTACTATTAAGTGTCGAGCTTGGAAAGCCGGCACTAGATGTTACCAACGACCAGGCGTTCGGCTCGCTCAAAAGAAAAGCGGGTCGGTAGAAGGGAGAGGTAGGAAGGAGAGGGTGAAAAGAGACAGGGAGGGGAAGAGAGGGGTGGGAGGCGGGAGAAAAGGGGAGGGACAGTATTCAATTCAACTACCAAGGGGAAAGAGAAGTAGAGGCACTGGTTGGAGGGAGGGGTGAGCATGGAAGGAAAGGTGGAATATTACAGGAGAGAAGCTACCCGTTTCAATGAACGTCCAGGCAACACTGAGCGAAAACTGGGAAACAACCAGGGGCAAAACAAAACCAAGAATCGAAAAGAAGTAAATTTACCTGTCAAACCAATCACTGGACGAACCCGCGAAACAAAACCCCAGGCAAATCCGGGTATGACTGCTTAGTTATTTAATACCTACTGCTAAATGAAGTGAACGAGACTAACATAGTTTAGAGACCCAGATTAATGGATTATTATAGGGATAAAGGAATTAGAATTTGCTGCTCAATTCTCACACTAGCCTAAGCATTGTAAGCAACCCACAAAAGAAGCATGCTCATACCTCAGTCGAGTTGGGATCCAGGTTTGTAGCTAAAGTACTACTGAAGGACGTGTTATGATCACACGGGAGACCTTATAAGGGCAAAGAATGATTGGACAAGAAATTAATGACGCTGTCAAATGCTAGCATGGTCATTCCATTGCAAATTTCTTAAATATGCATCACCCAAACTGTGCCAAACAGATTGATGTTTCTAGCCTATACTGAAAATTTCTCAGCTCATTTTTAAGAAGCCGTTAGGATTGGAGACCACACACTGGCTACCTATTTTCCACACTTTTCATGAAAACCCTTTAAACAACACTAGTGCCAGCTCCCCAGAGGCTTTCTAGCTCCCAGAGGATAGCTCCCTAGTGTGAGGCAGATAACTCCTAAAAAGTCTGCTGTTCTTTCCCTTAAAAAATAAGACTGACCCGCACCTTCTTCTAACTTTCAGAAAACTCTTCTTTCCTCTAAAATCCTGGTAAACTCCCTCAAAAGTCTCTGCTTCCCTTTCTTCCCCAATCGTTTCAAAAATTCTTCCGGCACCCCATCCTCATTCATCAGTTTCCTGTCTTTCATAGCGTTCAGTGCTCCCTCCAGTTCCTCCAATTTGATAGCTACCATCAGCCCACCCTGAACACCGGTTTGTTCGTCACTGGACAGAAGAGGAGCTGCATAAGTAACACCCTTCTACCCTGTCCCTCCCTCTCGAATAATGGAGTAGTCTCTCCCGTCCTCCCTCTACCACTTCCCTAGCACCTTTCCTACTTTCAGCACTCTCCAAAAAATTTCTCCTTTCCCCTTCTGTTACCCTTCTTGTCAGCCTCTGATTATACTCCCAAATCTTTCTACCTATCCCTTCTCCTGCCATCCTCTTCCTACGCTGATATCCCTTCCTTAGCTCCTCCACGTCTCTCTCCTCCCTCCTCCTCTCCATTTTTCTCCAAGACCACCTCCTCTCTTGTATGGCCTACTTCACCTCTCTGTCCCGTCACCCCTTTTTCCTTTCCCTCCTCTACACAAACTCTTCAGCAGTCTGAAGGAATTCATCTTCACAGTTCAAGTATCCCTCCACCCATACCTCAACTTTTTCTTTAACTGTATTCCAAAACTCTCTGTTTCCCTGACACTCTGTGATTCCATCCCCTACCACACTCAATCCCTGCTATCGTACCTTCTACCACCCAGAATTCTGACTCCCTTTTCTGTCCTACCCCTTTGCTCATCCCCTCCACTCTGTCCTAACCAAGCAGTGATCCGAATCCACATCTACCCTCTATCTCTATCCCACCCTCATCCCCAAAAATAAACTCAACGGCCGACTTAAGCTGCTCCCCCCCCCCCCCCCCCATAAACACCATCCTCTCCCCGTTTCCCAGGTTAGCCAACACAAGTCTATTATTCACAATAAAACCCTACACCAGCATCCCATTCACATTATTCTGTTCCCCCCACCCCTAATCCATCAAATGAGTACCGAAATCGTCCAGAACAACGATCTCAAATACCTCTCCTGTCAAACTCCTAAAGTCAACAGACAACCTACCACAAATGGCTTCATGCCATCCTTCCTCACCCCTTCAACTTCCAAGTGCTCGGTTAAAACTACAATCATTCTCTCTCCGACCATCCTAGTCTTCCAGACTTGTTCCTTCCCTCACTCCCAATCAGAGTTGGATCAGGGCACTGGGTCAGCTGAGTCAGCGGTTCATTCGGGTCAAGTTTTAGGCCGGGTCACCGGATCATTCGGGTTAAGTTGTAGGCCGGGTCACTTGACCCGGGTCAGACCCAGTGACCCGGAAATTCGGATTAGATCTGGTGACCTGGTTAGCCGAATTGATTTAGATCCCCTAGCTAAGCCTTGGACTAAAGTAATTGATTTTTTTTTCCCTGTGTTAGTACCGAAAGTGAGTTACCACTGTTCCTATGGAAAATATTTTACGGTTCTTTGGTATAGCCACCGAATAATAATAATAAAAAAATAGTAAACAAAGTTACAACTTGTTTCTAAGTAGCGCCAGCTTTACTAAAATCTACTGCTAAATTCGTTTCTTTAATCTTAACGATAATGATAATATTAATTGTTTTATTATATTTCCAAGCGTTGCAATGAGGAACATAATGTACGTTGCAAAGAGAATTAGTGACAGTTGGTGAAAGCGGGCTTAGCAATCTAGAACAGCAGTAAGGCTTAATATTTACACCACAATTTATTCTGTCTGACGAGAGAATATCGGTTTAGATCTCATTTAAGACAAGCAAATCCAGAGATTTACTCTTGTAATGTTATCTGTTCGTTACAGTGGCTCATTCATCACTCAGCATTCATCAGCAGGCAGGGGGGGGGGGGGGGGGGCAAAATAAAAAAAACAAAAGAATTTTTTTAAAACCACGAGAGTTGCAAGGAAGATGAGGTACTTGCAGGGCTGTGGGGGGGGGGGGGAGTTTACAGTAGTAAATATTTCTTGGACTTTTATTTTCATTTGTTCCCTTTTCTGTCCAAGATCACTTGGTCAACCGAGGTCCAGTTGTGCCAATCCAGATCCGACTGGGTCGGCAGGTAAATCCAGGTCTGGCTTGGTCACCGGGTCAAGCTATGTTGGCCGGGTCACTGAATCCAGTCAGGTCACCGGGTCTAGGCGGATCACTGGGTCCCGGATCAACCTTTTTTGGGTCACCGGGTCCAACTCTACTTCAAAAAAGTGACCTGGTCCAACTCTACTTCCAATCTCTCCAACCCCTTCCACTCCTAGTGAAAACCCCAATCGGACCAATCCTTCACTCGCCTGCTATTCCTTCACCACCCAACAGACACCCTCTCAACACAGGGGCTTTTCCTCCCTCAAATGAGTTTCTGCCACTGCAAGAACGCTAAACTCTCCCCAGTTCAGTCCATTTCTCCCCCTCATGTTAATGAACCCTCTCCGCCATGTATACTCTGCCCTCCTTGGCCTTCTCCTACTCCTCACAACACTCCACACAGTCCCACCTCAGTCACAATGTTCCCCCGTCTCTCCTTTCTTTTTCCCTCCCCACAAACCCTCAGTACCTCCTTGACTGTCATCTGTATTTCACCCTCCACCCTCTCTTTCTTGGCCAAGAAATCCAATCCCACAACTCTACAATTTTCTCTTCAAATCCTTTCTGCTATCTCCTGTGAGAAATACACCCAATCCTCACTCCACCGTATCGAGAACAAAAATTCCTACAATCCACTTCCTCAATATCTCTTCTCTGTACCTTAGTCACCAGTACCAGCAAATGTAATGACTTCTTCCAGCGGTCCCTTGCCTACACCTCCCCTCTCAGGTACCATATGCACGATAGTCTTCAGACACTTCTTCACCGGTTTTCCGCTCTCACGTGCAACTCTAACATCTTCTCGAACGCCATGAAACCCGCCCTCCCCACATCATTCACTCCTAAGCAGAAGATCAAAACCCCCTTTCAATCCCAAGGTCAGCGTCTGCCTCCTCCACCAGCACATCTGCATCCCGTAAAAAGCAACAACCTTCAGTACCCTTCTATCTTCCCAGTCCCTATCAACTCACCTACATTTAAGGACGTTACTGTCTCCAAAGGCAATTCTCCTCCAGCCTCTCCTTTCTCCAGTGCCCTTCATAGATATCTTGGCCCTACGCTTTTTAGCACTTTTATGAATGTTAAAATACAACATCTCCTTAACTTTCTAATCTGGTTCAACCCTTCTATTGTTGCCTGTTGGACAGTGGAACAAGCATAACTGTAACATAGTTATCAATCTGAAAAGTTTAGTAGAATAAATAGAAAATCTAATATAGTAGAGTGCCAGTACTGCCAGACTCCATGGTATCTACCCAACCCAACTCCCGACCCCTAAAGAACAAAGAAAAGACAATTATAATGAGACTTAAAGGAATTCACTGACAGTGAGTGGACCACCAAACTAGGAAGATCATTCCAAGAGTTTACAATATGCTCCATGACGAAACGATGATGTGCGCTTAACTGGGAGTCAGAAACCCTGAAACAAAGATTGTGGCCCCTGTTGTGACCACTGTACAGGTGGAAAAAGAAATCACTGTCTAGGTGGATATAACCATTGAGTAGCTGAGAAAACCAGATTAACTGGCACGTTGAAACCTGGCTTCAACACTGTCAACAGTAGTTAAACCGAGGATTTCAAGTCGCTGAGCGTAAGGTTGAGTTCTGATCGCATGACACCATTAACTGTGAGTCGCTGCTGACATAGTTTAAGTTTTTTGTCCAGTTTAGTCTGATAGCAGGGATGAACAACCTGTGAGCAGTATTCAAAGGGTTGACCTAATAAAGGTTTTGTGGAGTTTGGCAAAAGTATTTGAATCACACACAGTGAATTTGTTTTTAAAAATGTAGTGTGTCTTTTAATAAGCCTTTGTAATGATAAGGTCAATGTTTAAACTAAACTTTAAAGAAGGATCAATGACAATGCTTAAATCAGTAAGTCGATTTGTAACAGAGATCTTGTTTTACCAACGCATTATAGATTTGTTGAGGGTTATTTGCATCAAAGTGCATCATGTATGACTTTTTTGGTATAAAAAAGCCGCGTTTTCTGTAGCCCAAAAATAAATTTGATCAAATCACCCATGATGAACAGAGAATCCAATGAGCATTCATCCACATGGTACAGTGGTGCTGGAGACCAACCAAAACAGGGTTCCCTCCAGCATAACCTGAAGCAAACTGACAACTTATTATACTAGAATAGGATTGCTCGAAGTATCCTTCTTCCGTCAGTTACACGAATCCAGGAAGCCACCACCTTCGCTGAATCTTGGGACATCAGAACACTGGTATGTTTTGATGCGAAGAGCAACACAGCGTACTCCAAATGCTACTACTTGCAACACGAGTCTTGTGAGGGGGATTCCAGGGCCACCTGTTAGTATACGACCCACCTCTCCTGGTCTGGCCACTGAAGGGAGCGATAGAAAGGTGCCTGCGATCACATGCAGCATGCCAACAGTCCAGAGTCCACAACGTCGGGCAGCACAGCCTCAGACTCATCCACCATGAGCTAACACTCCTATGTTGCATGGAAGAGGCCAGATTCAAGTACCTAATGTGTTAGCTCCCATCGAAGAGATGGTTAAACCAATCATCAACTACACTACTGAATTGTGGTTCCCAATATTAATAAAGCATCATAATGCCCTCTAAAATGTACAGAGATGAGCAACAAAGAATATTCTAGGCCTACGAAACTTACACTACCCTCCAAGACTACACACCCTAAATCTCCACTATATTAGGTGGCGTCTTACACATGGAAGTATTATAACACCATACAAAATTATTGTATGTGGTTACCGGCCAAGGTACAAGAAATCTTTTTACATTAATTTCTCATCAGCGCCATATGCACGGTCATCAATACAGAATACAACGTCCACAGCATAAAACTCAAACACTTGGTTTATCATTTCTTACTACATGATTAATATTTGGAATCACCTTCCTATTGATGTGGTCGAGGCCATGATGGTTAATTCTTTTTAAAACAAATTGGATTTACATTTCTCAAATTCCCAACAACAATTCCAACTCTTTTTTAACTGTAAAACTTGTTATTCACATATGTAACCTAATCCACATACAAAAAGCACACGTCTTTAACGAAATGACAATTTACAAATTTCAGATCTCTATTTGGTGGAAAATGTACTACGAAACTATGTTAAATTTTGTTACCAATGTGAAAAAAAGGACGTGGTGAGATATAACGGTTTATAAAGGTTTAGGTGTGGTTTTATTTTGTTAATGTATTTACAATGTTAAACTGTTAAAGGGAATCACATCCTAAACTACTTATTGCTTATTGATACAGTACCTTCCTAAAGCACCGAACAGAGCGAACAGAACGTACCACTGTTAGAGACAGTTTGGCTCCAAACTTGACGTCGCGCGTGCGCAGTGATGTTGCATCGGCCGTTCAGTACCTTCCTAAACTACAATACAGCTCAACAAGCCCAGCAGAGTATGCGATACGTCATACCTTCACCGCGACCAGACCTGGCTAATGGATTTGACCAGGATTGGCTAATAGATGTGACCAGGCGAGAGCAATGCCAAATTGCGAACCATCTCAGGGAGGTGGTTTGCTGGGGTGGAGGTTTGAGCATGCGCGACGTAACAATTTTGACGAAACAGATTCATCGCTGACGATGGTGACGTCAATCAAGCCGCATCAACACGGATATTAGCAGGGAATGAGCCAAACTGTCACCAACAGTGGTGCGTTTGGTTCGCTCTGTTTGGTCGTTTATTGTCTGATAGTAGGACAATAGTTATCTTATAACATTATCAATGTTTGTATCATGGCACTTGGTCCCAAGGAACCTCTTTCAACTATACACATGTTGAGCGTCACTGTTGTCAACTATTTTAACCATTATTGTATATTGAGGTCTTGTTGTAATATCCGTCTTTACTACACAGCCATTTGGCACTGTAGTGCGACTGTTAATGAGATAAGGTAAAGCAAAGCAAAAGATCACACAGCTTAACTCACACACCTTTCTGCTCAAAGTCTCCCTGGAAGGTTACCAAGGAATTCAACTCGCCCCACCAATACTGAGATCAGGAAGTGGTCGCTGTTATGGCAATCATCAGACGTGGTCACGTCAGCGCTGCCAGGCAAGACTCGTGAGCAAAAGACCAAGTCTTGGACAGCATCAGCCTAACCCTCCATGAACTAACACTCTTCCTCTGCATGGAAGAGGCCGTATTCAAGTACTTAATATGCAAACTGTTAGCCTCACCCAAGAGATCACACAGCTTAAAAGTCAAAGTCTCCCTGCAATGTTGCCTAGAAATTCAACTCGCCCCACCAAAACTGAGATCAGGAAGTGGTAACTGTTCTGGCAATCATTAGAAGGGACCAAGTCCAGGATTGATTCTAAGTAAATATCTCATACCACTGCACCGTCATACAGCATTGCAAGTTTTTGGTTTACCAGTGATGCTACCACAGCGTCCATTTAATATTCTGTACTGACCCCATACTCCAAAAGGAATGATGAGCATTAATATCACCGCAAATTACAACAGGCCGAGCTTGAATGCAAAACCTGATATTCCAAGGTTTCCCTGAGTACACCACAGAAAAGTCAGCTACCACCACATTCACCCAGCCACCATGATTGCGCTACTATTCAATCGCCACACTTGTTAACAACCAGCAGCAACCAGAGAAGCACTCTCCGATGAAGCACCAGCTCCCTCAGAGCTAGGAGAGTCCCTTCTCATCTGCCATCACCATTAGAATGATATAAAGGAAAAGGAAAACAAGCTAAACAACGAAAATCACAAACTAGCGAAACTTAGTACAGTAAGACACCTTTCTGCACTTATGTTCATCAGAGTGGCATGACCCGGATTCAAAGTGGCAATCCAATCCATCCCCTGATCACTAACGTATGACCACTCCTCCACTGGCCAAATCAATAAAGGAGTGGAGGAGTGGCCTTTTCGATAAAGATGTGTCAGTGATCTGGGGATGGATTGGCTTGCCTGTTTGAATCCTGGTCATGTCACTCTGATGAAACGTAAGTGCGTATAGGTGGTTTACTGTATTACATTATTTCTAGTGTATCATTATCACTGTTTGGCTTATTTTTCTCTTTTCTTCATATAATTTGATGCGAGTGCCCAGTGGGCCAGTTTTAGTAAGCGTATTTGTGTATATTTATTTATTTAATCCTTCATTGAGCGTTTGTATTTATTTGTATTCCTCCTCCATTACCTATGGTCGCAGGCATTCTCGGTCCACTGGACCGTAGTCACTGTTGTGACCCTAACAGCGGGATCAGTAAGCCATTTTTATAGTTTAAAATAGGCAGTGGATGCGTGGCCATATCAATAAAGGTGCATTATCCGTGATCTGGGCATAGATTAGTTTGCCAGTTCAAATCCGCGTCATGTTATTCCGACGAAACGTAAGTGCATTAAGCTGACTGTACTACATTATTTCTAGTGTATGATTTTCGCTGTTTGATTTGTATTCCTCTTTCCTTTACATAATTTACAGCGATTTGTGTATGAATACTTAATCAGAATGATGTGTGGCCCAAGAGGGAATTTTCAGTTCAGAACCTGATTTAAGCTTGGTCTCTGCCAGTCCTAAGACGTCTACCCGTTGACAGAGGAACTCCACCTTCGCATGCTTTCCTGTGACACCTCGAGCATCCCAGTAAGCAACGGAGTATGGGGACAAAACCGTCAGGTCACTAAGACATATCCTTCCTCCACACCATGCTACCAGCATCCGAACCAGTCATAAACCAGTAGCAAAGAATAAGAGTCTGGCAGTTCCAACGGCTAAAACTTACATACCAGAGGGGGTGGTAGCCAAGCAGAAGGTATATGTTCCCTTCACCTCCACCCCATCTCTGGGCTCACCAGTGGCTTGTTTTTACACGGCCAGCAGTCACACTGGTTCTGCACTCAAACGGACCCCAGCAGCAGCCTTCATATGTGCCACAACCCAAAGGTCTGCAACTACAGGATCCAGCAACTGGATATGAAGTCCCAGGAACCTCAACCACAGGATCCTAAGCAGCAGAGTCAGAGGTGACAGATCTAGCAGCAACTGCACTTACACAAAACGGGCTACAAGGAGTATGTCACCCTTTTCCATGTACACGTATCTCACACCGTCACATCACCATGCACTGCCACGGCAAAGTATCGAGGCTTGTACTTCCCACTTCGTGGGTGTCAGATACCTTGATAGATACCTTGGGTGTCAGTGCAGTAATACCACCAGCGACGCCATCCCCTTAACTTGAATTGTCTCCAGAACATTGCCAATCACACGGTTTTGTCTCAATCGCAATGACACCTCCACACGTTAGCGTAACAGTGTTGTAACCCTAAAACTTTCGAACAGTCAGGCACCCTTTCCACAACTTCTCCACAGTTCACAAACAAACTTACAATGACTGTGTCTTCCACATTGTGTCTTCCACGTTGTGTGGCAGCCAATGAAGTCTGCCTATTTCACTATACGTTCCTGGGTCAATGAAGCAACAGAGTGCTGTCCATTAGCCTTGAATGGACTCGATGACACCTTCCGCTTGCTCTCTGAGCATGCAAAAGGAATTTCATAAACATTATTGACTCTTTGTGGTCCCAAGGCAACAACGTCACGACCCGGTAACCCCAAGCTGAAAATTTGTAAGACTTGTTTATTTTTTTTTTAACTTCAAAGCACAATAGTTTGTCTTGTTCTCTATGACGTAATTTAAGAACAGCCGGCATTATGCGAGTGCTAGATCAAATAATTTTTTTCAATCTCCTTACCTCGCAAGTTGAAGAGGAATGATCTCTGCTCAAACACCGTTGCTCAACAAATTTAATCATCGCTTCGACCCTCACTTTTCCGTATTTTAATTATTTGGGGCATGGCTTGAGTAGATGCCAACAATGTCCAGCTTGGACTGATGCTTTGAACTGTACTATTTCCATTTTCATAACGAAATTGTGTTGCAATTTTCATCATGGTTGCTTTTGAGGGGTGACTGTGATTCTGTAAAACGTGGAAATGCGTAACATGTGTTTTTCTAGTACCATTGATTTTACGGATTATTTTTAAGGCAGTACTTATCCTGCTCCTATCTTTACGCTTTAGCATTAAGAGCCTTAATATAAGCAAGAATTTATAGGGTTCTTGATATAAGTTATTTGTTTGATTAATCTGGTGTTATGGAACCAAGCACCTTCAAGTTCAATGTACAGTTCATGGCTAGAAGCAGTTCACATTGAAATGTGTCATCCTTATTTGATCTGATCTCATCTTTACCCATAAAACGGTAGTAAAACGGTAGTTTGGGTAGCGCGGGCCACTCTTTTGCCAGCGCTGGCCCAAATATGCTGTAAACAATGCTTTAACAATGATAAAAACAACAATAACTTTTCCGGCAGAAAAGAAAAAAGAATTTATCGGAGGAAACAATGCAGAAGCAATGGTGTAACAATAATGCTGCAAACAACAATGTCTTTATAAACATGCATTGTACTTGATTTCATGAAGTCACGTGATCGGGCTTGAGTGAAAAAGACGAACAAAATAACTATCTGCTCCCTGGTTACAGGGCTTTGAAAGACACACAAAATGCGCAGTCGGATTCAGTGCGGAAAAAAAACTAGGCCACAGGACGTGAAAGACACCATCTGCTCCCGGGTAACGGAAATGAATAAAGGATGGTGGAATGAATCACAGGATACATGGATTCAGTGAGCGAAGCAACCTTAGCGAAATTACCCATCTTAAAGAACCTGCATTATTTAAATTACACATTTCACTGTTATGGGGCAGCTGTACTGCTACATTTGCCCGTCTTCATATGTAGGTTGTGCAGAAATGTCTTCTCCATCTGGCATTGTACTTGGTTTCATGAAGTCATGTAATCGGGCTTGAGTGAAAAACAAATAAAAAATATTTTTCTGCTCCCGGGTTACAGGGTTTACAAAGACACCAAAAATGCACAGTCGGATTCAGTGCGAAAATGACAAACCAGGCCACAGGACGTGAAAGACACCGTCTGCTCACGGGTAACGGAAATGAATGAAGGATGGTGGAATGAATCACGGGATACATGGATTGAGTGAGCTAAGCAACCTTACCGCAATTACCCATCTTGAAGAACCGGAATTATTTAAATTACACATTTCATTGTTGTGGGGCACTCCTAGAGTACAGCTAGTTGACAATAAACGGGGAGTGGTTAAAATTGGATTAAGTTATTCTCGGTTAATCACCAAGTTAACAACGACACTCGAGCCATGAAATAGCAGTCGTCCACTAGAAGTAGCTGACAGGGAAATTAGTCATAATTGTTGATCTAATATTTGACGATACGAGGGTGCACATTATGTTACGTTTGCAAAATCTATCTGTGCCTGAGTGAATGTTACAAAACCATGTCACACAGGAAAGCCAACCTTAACTTTAATGGAAACAAGCATTTGTAAAGGAGCAGACAAACAGCACTCTACTTAAGAACTTTTAATTAATTACTTTTGAAGAAAAGAAATGGAAATGCAGATCTGGTAAACAATCTGTTATCTAGTATCTTGTGACAAATGTTTGTTGAACCACAAAATGAACTGCTATTCATTTCAGTTCTGGTTCGAGGCGATATATTGGTTGCCGGTTCGGTTCCGGCACAGCCATTTTTTTTCTGGGTTACAGTTCCGATTCGACTCCTTGGTTTACATTAACGAGGAAGGTATATTTGATACTGTTAAAATTTAAAATCACTTATCCTGAAATTAACTAGAGTCAGAAGCGCACAAACCTCACACACACTTTCGTATTTTTTTGGCCTAATTTTTTAACAATTCTCCAGTTAAGTCTTTCCCATTCATACACGATGATCATTTTTTTAATCGTTTTTTCAGTGATGTCGCCTAGCCAGGAAGCAGTAATACGATCCTTGCAGGCACTCACAATCAGCTCATCTTCCGTGTTGCAAGGTAAAACCTGTAAAAAAAAAACAAGTTTCAATACAGCAGTACACTTTGATGTGGACTAAACACTACAGCAACATCGTGGTACGTAAACCTCACAGGAAAAATGTATTCGTGCTCCTATCTTGTTTTGACTCTGGTTCAGTTAAACATTACCTTAAACATGAAACGACTTCTTTTTTGTTTTCTATATAGACTATTTTTTTTTTTACATTAAATGGTTTTACTACGTGCAGAAATCGAGCGCTTTGCTCCCTCAAACCGGCTTTTTTGTTTATTTTATTTATTATTATTATTTACTATTATTTTTTTTTTTAGAAACGCGGGAGAACGAAGGAAACAGCCGTGTAAATACACAAGAGACACTAATCTGAGAATGAGCGAAAATAAGATGTTCAACTTTTTTTTCAGTGGTAGAAGCAAACTGTCAGAAGCCTTTTGAAAATAAGTAAGGGTGATTTAACGAAATCTAGGTAAAAAAAATCCAAAGAAAAAAAAATCCACGGAAATAATATCCAGGAAAAAAATCCTGAGGAGGTAAAATCCAAAGGAATAAAAATCCACGGAATAAAAATCCAACACATTTTTTTTATTATTTGTGGATTTTTTCTAGCCTGCTTATTTTTATTTATTATTATTAATTTTTTTTGTACTGTCACTTGATTCCATACTTCTTCATTAGTATTGCGAAATTCGTTGCGAAATTCGTCATTCAGGCTTCTTCCCTCCCTCAACCCATACTTTTACACTTCTACGTACCGTTACTTGGCCAGAACGGAAACGAGAGCTGCTAGAAACTCACTGTCGGAATATAAGAAGAGTGAAAGCCTGGCAGTACGCAGTTAGAACTGTGGAGGGGCACTCTTCGTGCGGATTTCTTTCTTTAAAATATATAATTTTAGTTTCTTAGCACTGCGACAAAGTGCAGGATCAACTTACATTAAAAAATAACAATAATAACAAGCTAAAAAAATAATCAAACAATAAAAAAAAGTTTGGATTTTTCTTCCGTGGTTTTTTTTTTCCCGTGGATTTTCTTTCTCTGGATTTTTTTTTTACCTGGATTTCTTGTCCGGGATTTTTTGGAGATTTTTTCCGTTTACTGATTTAATGGGGTGCTTTTTTGTGGGGGGGGGGGGGGGGGGGGGGGGGGGGGGGGGGGGGGGGGGG